>OMNN01043887.1:0-11431 GCA_900302755.1 Chromis chromis
ACACACACACACACACACACACACACACACACACACACACACACACACACACACACACACACACACAACCCTGATTTAACAAAACGCTTGTTTATATAGGTGAGTTTTTAAGAGTCGTTTGAAGCTGTCTATGGCAGTAAGCCTTTTTGCTTTTTCTTCTGATATACTGCTCTACTTCTATTAATTTTACATCTCTCAGTTATTAACTACTGCTTTACATTTATTGCCTTGGCCACACATAATTAAATAACTTATTAATTTAGGCCAGTGGTTCTCAACTGGTGGGTCAGGACCCAAAAGTGGGTCGCAAAGCCATTTTTAGAGGGTCCCAGAAGCATGCCCCCTCACCTCAAAAAAGTAGTGGTATAAAGTCTTTTATTTTAAAGGACGTGTTTCTTATGACACAGTTTGCTTTCAATAGCAGGATATTTAGTGGTGGTGACACCAGTAGTTGTCCACTATTAACCTCTAGATTTGGCTTCTTGGAGACATTTATGCTAAAACATGTCAAAAATAAACCAAAATGTGCTCAGAATCTGTCAAAATGGGACAAAATATGACCAGAACTTGACAAAAGTGTCCAAATAAACCAAAATGAGCAAAAAATAAGCCAAAATTTTCCCAAGCTGCATCAAAATGCGTTGAGACTACACCCAAATATACCTTAATCTGTTAACAGGAACAGCAAACTTCAAAAATTTGGGTCGCGACCGTTTTTAATAGAGACATAGTGGGTCCTGAGGCTGGACCAGTTGAGAACCACTGGTCTATGGAATCTGATGATCTGATGGACTGGGGAAGACTATTCCAGAGGGTTGGAGCCAGAATAGCAAAAGCACGGTCACCTTTTGTTGATAAGCTGGAGCGGGGGATGGATAGGAGGTTACGGTTTGATGAACGGAGTGGTCGTGAGGTTGAGTAGGGAACTAGGAGGTCAGAAATGTAACTGGGGGCGAGGTTGTGCAGGGCTTTAAAAGTAATTAGAAGTGAATGTGGGATTTTATTGGAACAATGCCATGTTCTCCTCAGATCGAGCAACCAAAAGATAAAATAAATAAAACCCAACACTGTCCCCACTCTGCTTGTCACTAACCTTGAGTGAGAGCAATAGTCCCAAAGTAATTCGTTTCCATAACATCCCGATGAACCGACATGTGGGTTTCCAGGATGCTGCCACGGTAGCTGATCCCAGCGTTATTAATGAGGACGTCCACTTGTCCGTAACATTTCAGGATCTCCTCTGCAGCTCCGTCCACTGAGTCAGCCTCAGCCAGGTCGAAGACGACGGTGCTGGGAGTGTAGGTCTGGTGAATGGACAACACAGAACAGTTACCTTCTGCACTCACCAGTATACAAGATGTTCCAAAGTCCAGAATTCTTAGGGCTTAAATAGGAGTGATAATAATGATAGACATAATGTAAAAAGAGCATGTGACTGTAGTGAACATACCTGCTGCTGTGCGTCTGTTGAGCTTGCTGTAAGCTCCTGGACCACCTGCTGCAGACGGGATGCATCTCGGCCACACAGCACCAGCCGAGCACCTGCAGCGTGGAAGACTCGTGCACACTCTGCAACACAAGAAGCACACCTCCTGTAATTTGTGAATATCAAAGAGCAACATGTGAGCATCTGCATCACAACACTGAACCCACGAGGCTGTATATTATCTCAACACAACACAACTCCAATACAGCGCTACGCATCAGAGTGATGCCATCTGAAGGACTTCTTAGAACTTATAGCGATGGAACGTGCAGGGATTTTGTAGGGATGAACTTGACGACCCTTGGATTCTCATTAAAGAATATATAAAGAAGAGGAATATGACTTAAGTTGGTTTGAATATGCAATGAAGAAGGAGTGAAGGAGGAAACAGTAACAATGTTTCTCTTTACAATCTAGTATATCACCATATCTCTGTAACAAAAATTGTAATTTCTCTGGCAAACTGTCTTTGTGTTGTGTATTTGTATTGTATGTAATGTGTTGTGCTGTGTGTGTGCTGCCCTTGTATTTTGTCTTAAAAAATAATAAATAAATAAATAAAGACTGATGCCATCTTAAATGCAGAGAATTATTAAAGTACTTTCCATTAGAGACAGTATTATGAAAGCAGACACTGAAACTTCCAGTGGACCTCCCCTATCAGTACAGTAACTGGCAGGTTGAGGGCTTCCACTTGTGTTTTAGGCCCTATAAAACAAACAAGCTGTTTAAAGGCTGATAACATAGACTATTAAAAGTTAAAGTTCTCTCTTAACCTCGACCACTTCACCACAGCTTTCAAGACCTCAACAGTAAAACATCTCCCCAAGAAGTCTGATCTAAACAATTACAGACCCTTTGTTCATCTAAACAACAACAACATTTTAGAAAAGCTCCAATCTAGTACTGAGACAGCCCCACTGAAAGTTAATGATCTGAGGTCTTCAAACAACGTGGCTGTCCTTCTTGTCTTAGGCCTCAGTGCAGCTTTTGATACAATCAACCACAAGACTTAAATTGACAAGTCACCAGATGTAGATTTCAGATATAATCCTGCCATTGGTCATGCACTTTACACAGCTTTCTCCTCCCCTTTCACTATCTATGTGTTAAAGTTTTAAAAATCACCTCCACTACAGGAAACAAAAACAACAAACATCTAGGCAGCAGACTATGTGTTGAAAATTTCAGGTTTTGCTGAGGATTTGGATCAAGTAGTGAAGCAGTTCTTCTATTATTTTTGGTGAACTATCCATTTTAATGACGGTGCTCGCATCCCTGCTTGCAAATGTTTCACCAAAACAATTACACGCATCACTATTTTGACATTTCGTGTGTCACTGATTGAATGTATTGGTAAAAACTTTTTGAAACTACATGAGGACCCAAACTGCACTCAAACCAACAGATTAAACCTTTAAGACCTGAGCCTCAAAATGTCCTGTGAGTGCTTGTCCCATTTTTTCAGAAGAAACTTTCAATATCTGGCAGTTATTTACGATTCACTGCCTATTATAAGAGTTACGGTAATTTTACGGTAATTTCATCCAGCGGATTCCTGGGGGGGCACGAATGAAATTACAGTAATGACACCATATTGGCTGTAAAGCGCAATGCCTCAGCTTTCAGAGACCGTTTGATTTATTTCCCGATAGCACAAACTGTGACATATTTACGGTATTCCAAAGTGCGCTTGCTCAAACGTATTGCAGATGACGCACTAGGACTTAAAGGGTTAAGAGGTCAAAAGCCATAAAGGTAGTGAACCAACACACTATACCAGATGAATTGTTGAAAACTACGTTATCATTTCATACTACAGCTGTTTTCAAGGTGATACCGGTACAGCATTTAAAGAAGGGACTTTCTGACTTACAGATGCTAAACCAACTTCTGCTGACGAAATACATTATTTTGGTTTTGTTCATATTTTTCTTTGTCAGAAGTTATTTTACAGGTGAGCCACGGCGGCTGTTTGATGAAAGGACTAAGCTGCTCAGTGTGGTTACCTCTGTACTTCTCTTGGCCCTCTAACGGGGTCGGGGTGGGGATCGGGTCGAACACACTGCAGTCCTTCCCGGTGTAGTAAGGATCACAGATACACTTCACCTCATTACTGCAAGTCTGCAGGACACAAAGGGAAAACATGAACGCGTGCAACCAAGATATGACCTCTCTATAAGCCATAAAGCTCCACAAAACAAAGTCATAATCAAACTCTGAGGCGTGGCAGACAGCAGACATGGACTCACCCCGTGGTGGGAGCAGATGCGTAAGGTCGAGGAGCCTGGACAGATGCTGAGGTTGAAGGTGGTGACGGGGAGGCAGCGGCGCTCCAAACACATCATGTTCGGCCCACATGGCGTCCCGTCCTCCACGTAACCCAGATCCAAGCCATCATCCAGCACCGCATGACCACCTCTGCAGGTCAGACAGTCACATAAAATCTTGTTTATCCATTCTTCATATGCTACAGACGTTCCCTCACGTACTTTCAAATATATAGAAATGAGATGCAACTGTACTAATTAATTTTTGTAAGCAGGTTTTTGAAGACTTTTATCATTTTATCTCCTATTCTCCTTACATTTAGGACTTTTCTTTTAAGCCATATTTGTCTATTTTCAGTTGATAAATTTGGGTAAATATCCGTCTCTTTTTGTCTGACTATCAAAACAAAAATACAAGAACCAGCTCTTCAGAAGTTATCTGATTAGATTTGTACCATTGGATTGGATCAAGTGTTAAAAATGGGTTGGTAAATAGAAAAAAAATTCATCTGGCTCAAACTTTTGTTATGCATTGTTCAAAACTTTTTAGTAGGATTGGGATAACTGTGATCCAAAAAAAATATGGATTAACCCGATAACAGCAGTAGGGTGAATTTCAGAAAAAGAAAAGGAAGTAAAACTTTTAAATTGGTCCAATAATACAGCATTTGTATCATGTTGTATAAATAAAGTTATTCATATTTTGCAATTGATTTGTTGAACCTTTACAGTGAAAAGGTAGGTAAAGTAGTCATCAGGCTACTTATGAAACCTTTCTGTACAGTCAAGAGTTAAAAAAGTTTTGTCCACAGAAAATAATCCCCCAAACAGCTGTAAATAATAAACAACAAGCCTCTTAAAATCAGAGCTTAAAAAGGTGGTCTCTTAATAAATTAAGAATTCTGAACGTTCCTCATTTTGTTAGATATTTGACATTTAGCCTTTACATGATACAGATGAGGGGTCTGACTGTTTAAAAGAAATTGAAAGAAAAATGGGATGTGTTGTTTTATTGTGCTGGTTTTTTGTGCCTTTGAATAAAAACACCTACAGTGACCTCATACTGGCTGTTCTACCTGTTCAATTTTACATAGCTGGTAGACTACATTGTGATATGTAGTCCCAATTAGAGCACTGGAAATTCAGATCTGGCAATCTTGACAACTGTTCCTTCAGGATCACGGTGATCCAATTACATGCTGCTTTGGAAAAATGGCACAAAAATAGGATGGATTACCTGATCTTGATTAGCAAAACATAGGATTTCCAAATTCAATGGATCCACAAGATCACATTGAAACGTCTTTTCCTCATGTATGGATCCTGATTGTTATTAATCAGTGTCTTTACTCACTGTTCAAACCCACCAGAGAAAAGCTGCCTCACCTGCAGTCCAGGTATCTGTTCTGATGGTGGATGGTCAGACTGGTGATCTTCCCCTGAAGTTCACCAAACCTTGGCCGGTCAGTCAGGTTGGTGCAGAGCAGCAAACCACACAGAACGTCTCTGATGTAGGAAAACAAGAGAAGATGCAACAATAAAGACTCCAGTGTTTATACAGAAAAAAGTTTGATATGAATCTTCACTGTTCACTCACTGTTTGTTGCACTGAACCCATCCCTGACCACTGGAGTCCGGACCACAGTTTCCTTTCTCAGTGCCCTCAGCGTTCAGCTTCTCATAGCAAAATCTGTCGGCTGAGTCTGAAAGGAGACAAAAGCATTTGCTTACAAAGATCTTCCTTACAAAGTCCTCTATCAAAGATTCACTTAAGACATCCTGAGAAAAGCATCACCACCCGCCGCCATGAGAGGGCAGTGGAACATCAAAAAACACAGCTCAACATCCAATCCAAACCTACTGTAGCCCCACAGCGTCCTGCACTGGCCATCTCTGGTCTTACAGCGACCTCCATAACACCGACCCTGTTTAGGTAAAGAGCGGAAATGATGATGAAGAAGGACAGAGAATGTTTTGTTGAATGTCACAAGAGAAGCATTTAACTTAAACATGGCTTCACCTGGCCAGCATCACACGTGTAACCATCCAGTTTGTGGACGTTATGAGGACACTGCAAGAGAAAGAACATTCAGTCAGTTTGGGTTTCAGACTTTAGATGTTTTTTTTAAATCAGCTTGATAAATGCATATATGTGAAGGGTCTTTATTTTACCTGGCTGGAGTCTCCTGTGCAGGTCTCAGGAATGTCACAGTCATTCACAGCATCGCGGCACGTCACCCCTCTCAGCTCGTACTGTAACAGAGGAGGATGGAAAATGTAGAGACAAAAAGGTAGAAGGAAAACAGAAAGAGTGAGACAGAAAGGAAGGAGAACGAGCCAACTTAAGGATACGAAGAACAGCGACAAGTTACCTCTTAAAGTCCTGGGCAACTTTTTAAAATTCCGCCTGAGAAACAGCTTCACCACTGTGAAGAACCACAGCAATATAAAGTCCTGCCCCCTCTATGAAAACAGCAAAACTATGGACAGAAGTAGAGAGAACTCAAAAGTCCTCTGTGCAGTATACAAAAGTTATAACCGCAGGATTTTCCACCACTGAATCAGGCTTTCAACTATCTTAAGGGACAAACAAGTGTAGCTGCATCTGCAATACAGCCAATAGGAACGTCCTCTCTCTCAAAATACCTGTCATTGGCCAAAGTCATGGGCTAGATTTTCTGAAGCCTGAAAACAGAACCAAAAGGAGGTGCAGAAGTGTAGTTTCCTCTGGGATCACTTGAAAACCCTGCCTGTCCCAGCTTTAAACCTGCTCTAAAAGTTCTCAACTGCAATCCCATTAAACTGGACGCAACAGAGACATTACATCCATTGTAGTCATGGTAGTACAAAGAGGCTTTTCCACTATATGTGCCATGCTCAGCATCCATTTTCCCAGTGCAGGGACCTTGAGGGAGGAGAGGATTACTGTGGTGTGATGTACTGAAGCAACTCACCTTGCAGTCCCTGCAGCAGAGCCCGTTGCTGCACATGGCGTTGTGGGTCAGAGTACACTTCTTACAGCAGTTGGCTCCACTCTGAGCACACTCCTACAGGCAAGAGAGGATTTACAGGATATTTGTAGAGAGTTTTGCATTTGATCCTGACATCCTGAACTAACAAATGACTGCAGTTAAAATCAAATGGTGCAAAGACAGAGCTGACAGAGTTACAATACTTGGGGTTCCCAGTTTAGCGGTATGTTTTGCAAAAAACATTTCCTACATAAATTAGAGAATAAAACATCACATTATTGAAATTACATTTACACTGAGTTTTTCAGGACTGACTGAGAAAATAGTTGTCAAACACAAATATAAATACTGGTACATGAATCGTATGTGTGACACAGAACATTTTTCACCCATACAGCAAACATTTATCATCAGTAATTTAGTCTTTCCTAGTCAGGCTTAAGGCCAAGTGACTGATATATTATACGTAGTGTTGCAAGGAAATCAATAAGACATTAGTCAATTTGAATTTGCTCACCACAAGTGATCCACAGTCACATTCCTCTCCCGGCTCCACATATCCATTTCCACATTCTGAGGGGTCCAACAGCTACAGAAAAAGAACACAACAATATGTAATATAATCTGGGTATGTGAATAGCATCACTTTTTATTAATTAATGATCAAATGTTTGTTGGTTTTAGTTCCAAACTGAAAATAAAAAACATTCCTAGACATTCCTAGCAGTCTCAGTGTAAATCCATTCATTCTCCAGAGATAATTCAGACATTTCTGTCTCCATAAAAGTGATAAAAGTCGCCCTGAAGAGCCTCTCTGATGATAACCAACCATCTCTCACCTTTGTGGGCTTGTTGAAGAGGCAGCTGCCTCCTCCCTGCTGGAGGAAACGCAGGTACTCATCTATACTGCAGCGAGAGAACTTTCTGGGCAGGTAGTAGCTGATTGAAACGGCAAAACCAGAAATGAGTCACTTTTACCATTTGCTCCTTGTGTTCCATTTGATATTAGCTTCAAATTAAAAGTTATTTTTAATCAAAATGATGGTGAGTACAAGCTACATTTACAAAGTGTATGTAATGCTCCAATGCTTAATACACAAACAAAAATAAATCACAGTTTATCAATGAAGTGATGTTTTACTGACACATCTTAACGCCCAAAACAACATTTAACTGGGAATTCTTCGTGAAAGTACTAAAGTATCAATGAATTGTAAATTGAGTTTTTACCCAGTATCCTCCATGATGCAACCCAGCCATGGATCTGGACACCTGCAGGCTCCTGGACAAACACAAAACCTTTATGTATATTTTCTCAGTGGTAAATTTTATACAGTGAGCTCAGAGGGCCAATCAGATGACTGCTGTATTACTTTACATTAGATAAGTTTGGTTTAAAACAACTTTGACATGAATTTATTAGCAGTTAGTCATTTAACAACTACAATGAGTATGCATTTATTTAAACTGTTAGTAGTTTTAGTAGTATTTCAGTCTTACCTGCAGCTGTTCGCTCCTTGTTCCTCAGCATGCCGATGTTCTGACCAAGACTCTGACACAGCGTGATGGCCATGGGACCCACACTGCCAAACTGAAGAAACACATACACATTATTTAAAGGGCTAGAAGGAAAAGCAACAAATGATTACTTCTACTACTATTTTTTAGTAGTTCATGTGTTTAGATAGCTTATCTTTAGAGGTTAAGTCTCACCTCATTGATGCCTCCACCACGAGTCACTGAGCAGATGCCTCCGATGTAGGCGGCCTCACTGCGACTGCTCATGAACGTTCTCCCACTGAAGCAGAGATAGAGGGATTGTTAGAAAATAAGGAGAACAACAAGGATGGGGGGGTGGGATAACAACAAAAAAGAGGAGGGAGAAGAGCAACAACAACAAAAAGAAAAAGCAGTAGATGAATAGGAAGTAGAACATCAAAAATGAGGAAGAGGAACAACAACAACAACAAGGAAGATAAAGAAGAGGAGGAAAGGAAGAAGCAGAAGAAGAATGAAAAGAAAGTAGAAAAAAGAAGAAAAATGAGGCTGAAGAAGAAGGAAAGGAGGAGGAGGATGATAACACAAACACATTCAGACGACTGAACCCACGAGAAGAGGTGCACAGCGTCGCAGCGCTCCTTGATGCTCTCCTTCCTGTACTTCATGAAGTCACGCAGGGTCAGCAAGGCGTCGTCGCCGATGGAGACCCTGTTTTCAGACGACCAGGTTTCCATGGCCACCAGGACGATGCGAGTGTTGAGCTGCTCCCTGTATATCTGGAAAAATGAAAAAGGAAGAATCAGCAACAACCATTCAGGTGACGAGGTGTGTTTTAATCTAATGATCCAGTAATCAGAAACACCACAGCAATTCTGATTCAGAGAAGCATTGTTGGAGGATATTATCAATTTAACTTAATTTAAAAGTTCACACATGCATGATCAAAGCAACCAGTATTGATAATAGTTAAAAATATTCTGCTGGGTTTAAACTTTTAAGAAAAATCTGCTTTTTTAATGATCCACACAGATAAATACATATGTGGTGAGTAACACTGAATCTTAAAGTTTAACTGTTTGTTTGTGGTGATTTACCAATACGTGAATGGTTGCAACAGCCTACTTCTAAAGAAAGAGGACGCTATAGCATAGGACACTTGTCTAGTCTTTAAAATTTTTGAATTTGTGGATTTAAAAAAGAAAAGATGCATCCTGTGCACAGATTATAACAGTTGAATCTTAAAGTTTTAATGGAGCAGACAAGAAAAAATTTTACAACAAGAAAAAAATAAAAAATAAAATAAAAAAACTCAGATTTTGTGCAACGGTTTTTACAAGTAGTCAGATTTAACATTCACTCATAAACACAGTTTTTAAACATTAACGGAGAGAGTTGCATCCGTCTACTTCAGTCGTGAAGTAGGTTAGCGAAGGGTTTCCCGTTCTGATGGTGCAGCAGAGGACACAAGCAGGCTGAGTGAATTTTCTTACACTACATTTGGCTTTTATGGAGCAGGTGAAAGTGCATCTTTAATTTCATTAGGTTTCCCAAGGACATGGAGAGTGTAGTCGGTATTAGACAGTGTAGGTGACCGGGATAATTTATTCTTCATCTTTCATTTTTATGGTCTTTTGCTCGGTCTTTGATTGCATGCGCTGAAATTGAACATAAATCTAAGGCTTATATATATAACCTACATTTTTATGTATTTATAAATCAGATGTGTATCAAAATGAACAAAACTATTAAAAACATATATATTAAAAGCCCTTGTTAGAGTCATGGAGATGATTCTAAATGGAAGAGGATTCAATAGAAAATAATAAACAGAAACAGGCTTTGTTGCAGTAAAAAGATCTGAAACCATCCAAGAACAAGCCTGTGAATAAAATAATGTCAACGGTTTGTGGCTTGACTGAATGAAAGATGGCAGCTGTCCTACTCAGGAACGTCGCCGGAAAAGGCTCTGAAACGTGGAAAGAAAGCTCAAGAGACTCACTGTGATGGGGTGAGATGGTTAAAAAATAGATAAGAAAAGGAAGCTCAGTTCCTCAACAGCATCTCCACTTTTATGGATTCTGTTGCTTTAAAACCCAATTATTCCTGCCCTCTGTCCAGCTGTAAATGAGTTTGCTGGTGTGAGCATTGAGGATTTTGTGTGCTGTGCAGATTGTAAAGTCCTTTAAGGTAAATTTGTGATGTTGGACTTAATGCATGAAATAAACTTCTCACCAAATCCGCCATGTTCACCACCGATTTGGCAAAAATCTTCGTCTGAGTGTTTGATCGACGGAGCTGCACAAACTATCAAAAGGAGAAGACAAACAGTGCATTACTGCCTTTTATAATCCTTCTGTGCTCATTATTAAGCAAAATCAACACAGTGGTTGAGAAGACAAATGCAGTGATTAAAAGTAACCAGTACATTATCCCAAGTACAATACTTAAACTTTATGTTTTCTGCAGCTTTATACTTGTACTCAAGGATATTTCAGAGGGAAATGTTGTACTTTGTATGCTAACAGATCACAAAATTCATAATATACAACAACTGTACATCACAACATTACACCTGTATGATCTCTTACAATCATTTTCTTCTTTTACATAAAAAAGGATTTAAAAAGGGATCTCAGAATGACTCTCTCTTTATCTAATAAACTCTAATCTGGTTTGATTTTTATGCTAAAGCAGCAAAACACTCTTAAAAGTGTTATCAGAGCTAGAGAACTACTTCTTCAAAGAGCCAGTTTTAGGTCCATTATTCATGTCTGCTGAAACAGAATTGAGAATTCCAAAATTATAAAGTTAAATTTAAGTAAAACTTCACCTCAAGACAAAAAACCTACAGTCAGATGACAGCATCAGAGGAATAAGAAGAAAACAGTTGCTGCCTTTCATAGTTCTTCTGTGCACATTATAAAGCACAACAACAGTGATTGACCAGATTGAAACAGACTTCTTATTATTTGCGCTGCAGTTTTACAAAGTCGGTAAAGAGAAACGCCTCGGAGCGCTCGGCTTGACACCTACCATCTCGTAATCGTTGACAACCATCAGCTCGATGTACTTGGTCTCAGTCTGGACGGTGCGTTGGCCTCGCCGCACCTGGAGGGGGCAAAATCCACACGTTTGAGTTTGCTGTCATAATAACCTTCACACAGGACAAACACAAACCCAGCAGGTGAAACCATCATTCAGAC
>OMNN01043894.1:0-10530 GCA_900302755.1 Chromis chromis
CGTTGTATCAGAACTATTTGTCACACCTACAGTGTGCAGTGGTGTTCCGTTCTTAGAACGACGTTTAACGTTTATTTCCAAATATGGGACTGTGAGTAACATGGATTGTGTAAGGGGTAATCAGTCCTATACAAGCCCACAGCAAAGGGCTTAACCAGGTCCTTAGTAGTAGTCTGAAGTAAATTTCTTGTGTGAAACTGCTGTTTGGATTGGAGTTGCAGAACATTTAATAGTGAACCACACCTGTACCTGCATTAAGTGATGATAGACACAATTTCAAAACCCTCATCAAACAAACAAAAAAACACCTCCACACACACATTTGGTATCCTTAACAAACAATACCACACAAAATAGCCATAAATAAAATAGCACATTCATGAATTGATTTGCATTACTTAATTTTCTTTGACAAACAATGAATAACATGTAAAAGTAATCTATATTGGTATACTTGCTGCTTTGTGAAATATGTGTAGAAGCTACACTTTGTGATCAAAATTGCATTCGTTTATCAGGGGCACCACTTAGATATTTAAATTAGGCCCTCTAAGAGGCCTTTCTCAAGAATATTTTAGTTTGAAGTTATCAAATGTACTTGTATTGATGAGTCTCATAAACAAAAGTCGTAAACTCTGATTTCATTGACATCCAGTTCCCAAACAAAGAAATACAGAACTGACGATAATTATACACAAACATTTATTTACTAATACTACAAACAAACAATAAACAACACTGATGTAGCAAACAACAGAAAGTGAATGAATGCAGATAAGCAAACTAATTAACTGTCATCGTCACTGGAAGCAGTTGGTAACGCAATGATCAACTTAGAATCATTGTGGAATTGAAGCCAATCATAATTTGGAAATTCACCCGTTTAGCAGAAGGAAAATGATACTTGCTTAGCCTTTGATGGAGGGAGAGGGAGGCTGCTGCAGAATGAGTAGCTGTGAGGATCTGCTGGATGAGTTGGTTCAGGAACACAGAGACAAGGAGGCACTTTGGCATAGTTGTGTTGAAAAAGTGTGCCGAAATAAAAATATTGAGTCGAAGCTCATAGTTATGAAGAAAATGTTTGCGTTGTTGCATTATTAAAGTTAACTTAAGAAGTCCAACTTTAAATAAAACATAGAAGTCCAAAGCCCAACCCAAGTTGTAGACAAGAATCCTTAATAAGACCAAAATAAGTAGTAAGCATGTAAAAATAAGCCTGAAGTTAAAATAGCATAGACCTCACGTAAATATTAACACGAGTTAAACAATAGAAAAAGCATAATGTTAAAAGTTAAGCCCGACTTGCATTCCAGTGACTTTCTTTTATGCAGAAAGTTTTTGGAGCCAAATTCAAATCAGCATCTGACCAATCACGAATGTGTCCATCCCAAGGGATGGCCTTGAGCTTCACTGTCCAGGAGAGGTCAGAGACCAAATACTTGGTCTTAATTTGAGGTGATTTCTTAAATATACAAATCCAATTGGTCACTATCTATCCAAAGTTCAAAAATATCAATAAACAGGTGATTAAAATTACACCAAACATATGTTTATCTCACATGATTCCTGAGATAATAAGAAAAGGTGTAAACATAAGAATAAATTCGCAAAATATAGACTTTTAGGCCACATTAAAGTTGACTTATCATATAAAACTAAAAATACAAGCATATACTTTCAACAATGAGAAAATAAGACTTTGAAGTAGAAAATATATATGCTTGAGGTAAGAGTCACTCTGTGTTTTTTATTGCAGTGACAGAGACAAGGGGGTGTTTGTGTTTCATGTGTGTGCTTCTCCACAAACACTTCAGATGTGAGGTGTTCTTCTTCCATACTGGTCCTGATCAACCTGGTATCACAGATTGAGTCCAGATGTTGTGATCATCTCTCCAGTGATGCTGAATTTCTTTAATTTTGCGATTTAAAACTGTTCAATTCATTCCTGTGTAGAAAGTTCTGTGTGTTCGAGAGAGAGAAAGGTCAGGAGGGTGAAGAATGCCATCTTCTCTTCTCCAGAGTTGTGGTTTTCCTCACAATTGGCACTTTATGACCATCATCAGGTTCTGGTGAAGGAGGGAGACATCCTGTTGTCTCCAAGAGGGCTGTGAGTGGTCATTCTGAAGTAAACATCCAATACGCTGTTTCATTTAGGTGTGAGTTTTGGGTTAGCTGTCTTCTGAAATGGTTTCCTAACAAATTTACAGCTGTGGGAAAGGGTCTCTGGATTCTCTCTGTGTTGAATGTTCTGCTCCTTACTCCGCTACATATGCTTTTTTATTTTTTTTCCTATAGGACTAAGAATGTTGCAGTTGATTATAATTGAACCTCCACTAGGAATATATACATATTAATCAATTAATAATGAATCATTCTGTCTTATTGCAGAGGAACTTCAGCAGCTCCACCGCATTGACTGTCATGATGCCACCACTCATTGTGGTTCTGATGGTGGCTGCTTTGTCCGCAGAAGTCCACACCACCATCAGTTTGAAATCCACCTTCCATAGACAAGGTACAGAATGAGTTCTAAAGGCTTGTTAAAGCATTCTGCATCAATAATTGATATTTAGATCACACACTGTCAGGAGAGCAACAACAGCTGCAATCTGTCACTGTCATGAGTCAGTATCTACATTGAACATAACTGATAATGCTTTGTTATTTTGCACAGCTCAGTGCAGTCAAATTATTTTGACTGAAAATGTACCTGTTTTTAAAAATGTTTTTATAGGCCAAGTCGTTATCTAGTAAACTGATATTGGCGTCCAAAGTTCATGACATTCCCCTTTAAAGAACTTAAATGCCAAAAATGGAAAAAAGCAAGTTTGAGGCGGCTGAACTAAAAAGACCAATTAACAAAAAATGACATATTGGTTTTGTTTGCTATATGTTTCCTGTTGAAAATATCTATTTCTCTGTGTATAATGCTTTGTTTTACATCCTGCAATTGTGTTCTTACAGCATTGTGATTGTATAGTTTTCACTTGCTTCCAATTACCCTTTCTTAGATTTAGTTTGTGGATTTTCTCTCAGATCTGCATGTTTTTGTTTCTGCATATTTCAAACATATGTAAGTCATGTATAATATTCACATTTTGTTTGCATTCATTAATTGATATGACTAATAATAATAATAATCAGAATGGTAGTGACATTACAGGGCTCCAGACTAGCTTTTCATCTGGTAGCAGTGGTGCTACCAAATGTCTTGGTTGGTCGCACCAGCAAATGATTTGGTCGCCCCAACCCCACCTCCTTATTTTGGTTCAGCATTGCCACAGCAATTAATCCACCATGCATGCTGATGAATAGCTGTTTTTGCGTAACTTAGTTATGTTGCATTGACTTTCAGTGATAAAAGACTTGATATTTCTAAAATGTTTTAATCTGAAAATATATTTATTTTGTCACACTCTCTATCTGTATTAGTCATAAACTGGCCACAGGGTAAACACTTGTTGAACATTTGCTTATCAGTAAATACTACATTTTACCAATGTTCCCGAAATGCCTCACATACTGGCTACAGTAGACGGTGTCAGGCGGCCAAACATTTGTTGGAAAACAGTGAAAAGAGTGTCTACACAGATTTACCCATGTTCAAACCAGATCGCATTTTAAATGTTAATACCAGAGTCAGTCATGTTTCTATAGTCAAAATTGTGATGACTGTTAAAATTTGAGTCATCCAGATTGAATGTGGGGGCTGCTTTTTCTTCTTAACTGACTCAGTGGAGATCTCTCTGCTGCACCTGAACACTTTTATCAACAGGTGTGTCTCCCTCTGCTCCAGCCTCCTTCTCTCTGGGTTTTAACATGATCAGCTGCAGATAATTTTTTCATTGGATCACGGTAACAGTGGAATTGACAGTTTAAACGCAGGCAGGGAGAGAATGAGTCAATAAGGAAGAAATAGTACTATTTCCAACCACAACAACTTGTGCAGTAGCTACCTGTGCAGACGGAAGGACCCAGATCAGGTAACAATCAACATTCACCCTCACAATGCGACCATGTGAAATTTCAACTGCCAGTCTGGAGCCCTGTATTAATTTCTGATATTGGTAGATGCTGTGTGTCTCTTACAGATTTTGAATTTTCACTTACTTACTAGACTGTTAGAATGTTCCATTCTTACAAAAACAAACCATTGTTATGACATTTCTCAGAAATAAAAGTCTGTCTCCTTTTTCACTGTTCTTGCCATCAGGTTGTGCTGACCTTGATTCACTGGAGGCATATCATCTTTTGCAGTAATAAACTTTAGCTGGGTTATAACAGAAAGTCCCTAGTCCTTATGTCTGTCTCCAATGCAAATAGCAGTAGACATTTAATCATCCATTAGACAGCCAAAACCAATAATAATCATAGATGGAGAATTCCAATTGGTAGAAAGAGCCTGAGGGGGAGGACAATGGAAACAGAAGTGAGACTTTGCCACTTTGTCACTTCTCACCACTGCCAAGAACTCAAGCACTATACTGCCCATTGCCATGGAGGTCCTGTCTGATATCTCTCTTCTTCCAGGGATCAGCATGGTTAGCCTCTGAGTATGTCTGCACCCTTCCCGTTTCTGGGCATGTTCCTGGGTTGACCAGTGCCTTTACTGTTCTAAGTCGACACCTGTCCTGTTCCTGAATCTGCTCCTGGAATGTTCAGCTCTTCTTGTCCATGGGTCAGCCAATGCCTCGTCTGTTTCTGAATTTTCTTCTGGAAAATTCAATACTTCTTTTTTGTCCCGTTCCCGAGTTGATTCCCAAGTCATTTGACACTTGTGCTGTTCCTAGGTTAACTAACACTTCATCTCTTTCTGAGTCTGCTGGTGCCCCTCGTTTTACCGGGTCAGCCAATGTCTGTCTGATTACTGGGTTGCTTATACTATTCAAGCTCCTGGATTCTCAGATCCTTCACTTGTACCCAGGTTTGAGGTGGCTGACGCCAAGCCACGGCTTCTTGCCAGAGTGGCTGGCCAACATCCCTTCAGCCCGAGTCAACGCATCAGCTCTTGAGTCAGCCTATAGCTCTCCTACTCTACACGTCCTAGTTGACCTCCTGCCAGATTCAGGATCAGCCATTGCCGTTGGTCCCCAGCTTGGGAAGTCTGTCTTGCCTTTAAGCCAGCGTCTGGAGTGGCTCTGCCTGACTGCTATGTCACTTGGCTGTCTGCTTGCGGTCTTGTGCTCCCTAGTTCTCTAGCCCCCAGGCCGTACACCCAAGGATACTGATTCTTTTGGAAGTCCACCTGTGATCTCCAGTCGCCATGTTTCCGTGCTGTTGGGCTGGAGGGGGTTACTGTTAAGGTGTCTGGTTTTGTCTGTGTGTCTGCTGTTTGAAAAGATATTTCCTTGTGTGTCGGGGTTTGTTTTACTTCCTGGCTTTCTGTTTTTCTGCCCTTGTAACTGTTTTAATTGTTTTCACTTGCTCCCAATTACCCTTGCCTCTCTTGTATTCCATCTGTGTATTTTCATTCAATGTCAGGTCATCTGTGTTGCTCTGTATTCCCTGCATTTATGTGTTACATGCAATTTATCCTGTGTCTTTGTTCCTTGTGCTTTTCCTCATTTTCTTTGATTATGGTTTTTCCTTAGGCTTTTGACTGTTTACTAAGACCTTTTGCCATTTATATCAGTTTTACATTAAAGCTTGCTTTTTGTTTCTTATACCAGCCTCTCTCTCTCTGTGCTACATTTGTTTTTTTTCTCCTGAACTAAAAAAATTAAATAAAATTTTAAAAATAGAGGTTTATTATAGCTATTTTTTTGCCTCTGTTAAAAATTTAAACATATCAAACCACGAATTCCGAAACTTTGGCATTCTGTGTTTTTACATTTAAATTATTCATCTTTATATCTATATTTTTTCAGTTTTCAGTGTTCATTTTGATTTCTAATTGTAAAACTAGTTATATAAGCATGTATGAATGAGCTGACTAACATTGAGCATGGAAATCTAAGATCTTTGTTTTGTTTGTCTTTCAGACCAGGCAATACTCAAAGTCCTGAGAGATTTAAGCCATGCATCAACAGTGCATTCAGCAAAAGGTTCTGGGAATTCACCTGCTGAAATCCATTCAGCTGATGGAATGTTTCCCAAGCCAGGATGGTGGATTGCAAAGATGGTCTTCCCTCAAACTATAAAGAAACGTCAATATTTGTCCTCATACAATCTCAACTCCTATGGTCTACGTTATGGAAAATGACACCTGATTGGTTTGTTCTTGTCTGTGTTAGATCTGATATTGTCATTGTACATTTATAGTTGATAAAAAGAAAATATCATTAATAAAGGCTCAATAAAAATTCAGTTTAAGATTATTAAAGGTCTGTTATCTTTGTTGGATCCTATACAGAAGAGAGGAGGATGTAAAAATGAAACCCTAAAACTAGATTCAATCATACATTACTAACCAGAAGTTCAGAATTTACAAGACAAAGTTCATAAAATGATCTTCTTGAAATAAATATCAAAAAAGAATTTCATTAAAAGGTAAAATTTTAAATAAATCTGAAAATCCACACCCAAGGTCTTTGTGGGTGAGGAGAAGGATTTTGAATGTTATACGGGAGTTTGTTTGACAGGGAGCCAGTGGAGATTTTGGAGGACGGGGGTGATGTGTTCACGTGAGTGGGTGTGGGTGAGGAGACAGGTGGCAGAGTTTATTGATTAGTTTGGAAGGTAGACGATAGAGGAGGCTATTGCAGTAGTCAAGCCTGGAGGTGATGAAGACGTGGATGAAGGGGGGTCAGCTGCTGGGAGGGAGAGAGAAGGCCGGAGATGAGCGATGTTTTTCAGATGACAAAAGGCTGTTTTTGTGGCGTGTTTCATGTGCTCTTCAGAAGTGAGGTGGGTGTCAATGATTAGTCCAAGGTTGCAGGTGTGAGAGGAGGGAGTCAGGGATGAGTTGTCGACAGTGAGGCAGAAGTGATGGATGGACTGGGTGAGGGATTTGGGGCCAATGATCATGAGGTCAGATTTGTCACAGTTGAGTTGAAGGTAGTTAGTTTGCATGCAGCATTTTATTTCAGAGAGGCAGTTTGAGAGGGTGGAAAGGGTGGAGGAGGTGATAGATTTCGTGGAGATGTATAGTTGGATGTCATCAGCGTAGCAGTGGAACTGGACACCGTGATGACGGATGATGTTACCAAGGGGGAGGATGTAAAGGATGAAGAGCAGGGGGCCAAGCATCGAACCTTGGGGGATGCCTTGTGCCAGTGGAGCAGTGGAGGAGGAGTGGTTATTTATATGGATGAATTATTATCAGTTGGACAGGGTATGATTTGATACAGGTGAGTACTGTGCCAGTGTAGTGATGGAGTGGAGTGGTGTTTCAAGACAGCAGGTTTGTTTGCAATATATACAGTGGTATACACCGATCAGGCATAACATTATGACCACCTGCCTAATATTGTGTTTATTTATTTGATTATTTAAATAGGGACAGTACATATTAATGAACATATAACATATGTAAATATGTCAGATTATAGACATAGGCTAATTTCCATCTGTTGTCCCTAGACAGGCTGATGTGAAAAATTTCACACATAACAATAAGACAAGGCGAGTCACAAAACAATATACAACAGGATGACATACAGGACAAGGAACAGAGGGATCACAAAAAATAGTAACTTCACATTTAAATGGAACACCGGGATCACAACAACTACACTATCAAGGGAATAGACAGGACAGAGGAAAGAAAAGGACAGGGGAGGACAGAGGACTGATGACAGGGGAAGACGGGGGACAGGGGAAAGAAAAGCAGTTCACTTCCACATACTCAGAGTTAGTCAGTTAAAGGAGGGCATACAGAGCCAATAAACCTACAATTTGAGATTAATCATGATTGCATGAATGGAATTAATTGTATAAATCCATAAATGTGAGTTTAAGTTATTATAAAGTTACATTTTATTGAGTTTCATTATCTTCTAAAAAGAAAAAAACTTATTTAAAGTGCTGCGGTGCATTGTAAATAGCCCTAAGGTGCATTATAATAATAATAATAATAATTTAATCAATTATGTTCCCAAGTCTGGGTTGATCTGAGCCACTCCTTTAAATGACTTTTGAAAGTGTTAAAGCTGGGGGCTTCCCTCACTGTAGTTGGTAAACTGTTCCACTGGACACTGCCTTTGTAGGACAGGACGTTTTGACCAAAGGTAGTTCACTGACTGAGAAAACAATCCACTAAAGTGTACACCGTTTATTTATCATGTTTGGTCATAGTGTTTTCAGGTAGAGTTCATTTAGTCAAACAGCAGCATCATGTTGTATATCAACCATATTTTCACATAAATCAATTAAAACTCAAATAGTTAGAATGCAGATCCATCATATTCCATCAGCTGCTGTGCTATACAGTACATACAGATGGGTGTGAAATTAAAAGCCCTGCATCCTTTAACCCTTTAGTGAGGGCATCCAGTAGCTCTGTTGTGTTGTTGGGGGCATTTTGCTGCATAGTTTGGGTCCACTGGTCCCCACAGATGGAAGGTTAACTACAAATCAATACAAAGTTGTCCTAGTGATGAACTTTATCCTGTGATGAAACATTTCTATCCTGATGGGAGTGCTCTCTTTCGGGATGTCAATGACCTAATTTACAGGACACAAGGGATCACTGAATAGTTTGATGAAAACGATGTGAATCATGACATTCACAGTCATCAGATCTCAACCCAGCTGAACACTTATTGAACGTTTTGGAGAGACCATCATCAAAACTCTACATGAGGGAATATCCTTTGGGAGAATAGTGTTCATCCCTTCAGTAGAGTTTCAGAGGCTTGGAGAATCAGTGACCAAGATCATCAAAACTGTTCTGGCAGCATTCGTGGCCTTACTAAGACACTTTATGTTGGGTTTTCCTTTAATTTGTCACCCGTCTGCACAGTCTGTTTCTATGATACAGGAGAGGTATCGCTGTCTGTTTGAAGCCATTTCAGGTTATTTTTTTGGCACAGAACATTTTTTGCCATTTGATCCTCACAGAAATCCAGTAGCTATTTCCTCCAATGACTGTTTTATTGTGTGAGGGAGCCGTGCACACCCTCGTTTGTTGTATCTAATTTTTATCTTTAGGGTTTGTCTTCACCACTAGCGTCATTTCCTTCACACCTGGAAGGAAAGACGGCACGACAGCTATTGTACATTATGCGTTATATACTATTATATTCCCCTCAATGCAACCTAAACTCTTGTCTCAGCAAGAAATAAGGGAGATTTAAAGACAGTAAGAAACTGTTTTGACATGGAAGAGCCAAGAAAGCCATCCAAAAGATAAACAGTCCAAAACATCCTTAGAGTTTGTCTTCAGTCCAAATCTATTCCTCATCCAAATCCACAGTCAAAGAGCGCTCAGGCCTAACATAATCACAGAGTGCTCGTATAAATTAGTAAGCACTCACCCAAACTGTTAAACTCTGGTTGACATCTGTGAGCGTTGTTAAATGTTCTGCATATAGACAGAAGAGCTTTTCTCTTTTTATGTGTGTTTACACAGGGCGTTAGCATATGTACGTCTGCGTAAACAGACAAGACTACTCCAGTGTTCGCTCAGCCGGGTCAAAGGGTTACAGCAAAATTCACATGTCAACTGTCAAAGATTTTTTTTTTTCCAGAGGTGTAAAATGGTGGCTTGCAAAAGTGGACAAAAGAAACTGAGCTTGGAGCACTCGAGTAATGAAGTATCTCTCGCCACGGCTTTTGTGTGGACTCTCACAATGGTCCGTGTGATATGGATCCCTCTCAGACGGGCAAAGTGGCCACCTATTGTGAGAGGCGAGCATACAGGATCCAAGGCGAGCCTCTCTCCTCAATGCGGCCGCAGTAATTATGATATAATTTTTCTTCAGGATTTCAGCAAGTCTTCTCACTTTACTCAAAGGGCCTGGAATTGGGCTGGAGTGAGGTGGCGAAAGCTCCGACGCTGGAGGGTGTTGGGATTTCACAACAGCTTTCTAAAAAAAACCCATCTGGGAATGTTTGGGTAGTTTTACACTTTGACACTTTGAAAGTTTGTGCATTTTGATACAGTTGACTCATTTACTGCTGCAGATTGAGTTTGTACACTGATGACGAGATGAGGTTTAGAATGTCTGCATGTATTCATGGATCGTGACTGATCTGGAATAAGTTTGGCATCATACTTTGTTCTGTAAGGGACCGTATGAGACTTTGTACTATTCTTTGCACTTATAATTGTGACATTTTGTAACTTTACTATGTCTCTATATACTCACAAACTGCTCAGCTGACTCACACACTGGCCTGAAGATTAATATTTAATTATGAAGAAATAACAAGTATATTATAACATAATTAATATTTTTATCTTAGAGTTTTTCCTTTATTTTTAAAATTTTCTATATTTTTAAACATTGGGTTGAACACTGAAAATGTACCACCTGCAGTTCACAACACCTAGAATGAGCATGTGGAAAATAAAACCCACACTGTTCACAGTAGTACAATAAAGTAAAGTCAGCTTCCCTTTAAAAATCAACTTTCGAGGCTGGCAAC
>OMNN01043906.1:0-12102 GCA_900302755.1 Chromis chromis
TTTCTGTCTGTGAAAAGCGCTATACAAATACATTTTACTTACTTACTTATCTTCTAGAGAGATATTTACTTTTACAGTTTTCATTGTGCAGAAGGGAACAAACAGCTTGTTTTATTTTGATTTATTTTCTTATGAAGCCATCACTTTTTTCATTTAATGCCTAGAGTTGTAGTGTATGACCTTCTTTTGTATAAGATATAGTTTTAAAACCATGTGAATATATCACTGTGGCTCTGGTAACTTAAAATGGGCCTATTTTCTAGCATTTTATTGACCAAATGTCTAATTACTGCATTAATCAATTGCAAAAATAACCATTAGTTGCAGTCCCAACATATCATCACGTGTAAATGGTATAATTTAGCCGAAAGTACATTCCCCCTAATAATTAAAATAAGCTCTAAATATAAGCTGGTTTAACTTTAAATGCTGTAAATAAATCACTCGACACCACCGCCGAACTCTAGAATGTTTAAAAGCTTTCTGTACTGTATGTGGCCCTCCTTATCTTCTTCTCTTCTCTCTCCATCTAGACTGTCGGCCATCACGGAGCAACAGATGGAGGTGCACAACAGGATATTACCACTAAGAGGATTCCTGTTTCTTTGCCTGTCACTCTGGACTTTTTTTTTTTTTTTTTTGTGGGGACAGACTCTTTCATCGTGACCCAGCTCGACTGGCTTACAGGAACTGGTGTCGAGTTGTTGGTTAAGCCCTCTGAAACCCGCCACTGCCCACGTTGACCCGCTTGGCAAACAGAAATCCCTGATCGAGTCCGCTGTGAATTACATTAACGTAAGTAACCAAGTGGGATTAGAAAGTCCTCATAGTGTCTTGATTCTCTGAACTCTGACCTTTTGCTCAGAACTCTAAGGTATGTGCCAGCTCTCTGTGTGTGCTACAGTAATACCCTTACAAGAAGCAACGTGCGCTTCCCATCGGGAGGTAGGTGGTAGAATTACATTTGCAAAGATTATGTGGTCATGAATCATTAAATACAACTAGATTTCCCCTAATCTCTTAACATTTATTTTAATTCTCTAAATTCGCTTACTTACAAAGGATCCTGCGAAATAAGCCAGTGAGTTCTTTCTGTGACCGTTATTAGCATTAAAACTACATTTTCACTTTTCCTAGAGTCAAATTGGAAAGTAAAAGAGGTCAGGGATGTAAATTTGAGACAGCACAAACAGTCAGTTGTTTACAGTCTCAATAACGTCTTAATAAAACTGAGTGATGCTGTGAATCAGTTAGGTAGAGATAGGACTATTAAAATCTGCTCATTCATTAAAGGAAAGTCTATTGAGAAGCATTTAAAAACGTGGCAGTAGTTAACCCTCATGTTGTGTTCATTTCGTGTTAAACAATTTTGTGTTCCCGGTCAGAAATGACCATTCCACCAAGAATCACCATAAAAACTGTATTATATTATCACTACTTGTTGTGTTAGATTCTTTAATTAACTTAAGTTCTAGTGAATATTACAAGTTTTGAACATTTAAATGTATTTAGTGGCCTGTGTGCCACATCATTGCCGGGCCGAGTGTCCTGGTTTTCACCAATCAAAATATGGTTGCCCTAGTTTTGATCGATTTGTGACATTTTTATCGTGTTTGAATCACATCGTTTTTGAAGTGTACTATTTATATTTGCATTCTAAGTTATAAAATGATTTTTTACACGTTTGTGGTCTCCACAGTACTTTTTTCTACTCTGAATTTTATTTTATTTTATTTTTTATTTTTTGCAATTTTAGGCCCACTGTGCCCACACAGTATATCATAATGAATAAATACCTGTACAATCACATAGGTGAAGTTGTGCTGAAAAAAAGACACCAAGCAAGTCAAGGTGAACAGTTTCTCTAAGCTGTAATATAAAAAGGTAAAATCAAAAGTTGTCAAAAACGGCCAATTTACCCCCAGACCTCTGGGGGCTAAACAAAGAGGGAGGCTAGAGACATCACCTCTCACCTGTCTACAATCCAGTTTGGCAGTTTGGCTCACAAAATTATATGCAAATCAATACAATTTATTTTGTGAGTTCAAATCCTCTTTATGGACAAAGTCATGGAGTCTTAGGTCAATCTGAACAAATTAACTACAATTTTCAGAGATAAAACTTTTAAATCGGTCAAATTTGACTGGAACACAACATAAGGGTTACTAATGTCTGACTTTGTGTTGCATACCGGTATGTTTTGCTATTTTTAATGTGCATGTAAAATATAAAAAGAAAATAAAACCTCCAAGGTTTTTACTGTGTAATGGGGTTCATTGGATCTTTTTTGTCCTCGGTCCTTGGAAATGTGACTTTACACTTTTAAAAAAACACTATTCACGGCAGCAACTTGATTCCGTCTATAAACTTTATTGTGCCAGTGTGTTTCAGAGAGCTGCCCCCTTTCTCATGGCGCACAAAGACACACTGAGCCTTCTCCTCTGCTTTGTCTCCATGCACTGTCTGAAAGAAACGCTGTTTCTCTCCCTCTTGCTCACATGCACACAGGTCAAACTGTAACTGCATGATTGGGGTTACCTGGCCACAGTGTGCCAGAGAATGGGGAGTTTGGTTCACATGCTTTGTGTGCAAAGAGGCAGTTCTCTGTTCATGGCATGATACATCTCATTGAACTGAGGGACTCGAGCTGCCGTCCATCTTGAATTTTTACTTTCTTTAAAATGGCGCTCGCGTACAGGCAACATGCAGCTTGGTATGTATATCAACACAGATCTAGGCGAGGTATTTTTTCTGTTTTCTTTATGTTACCTCTCTAAAATGACAGTATGTTACTGTTTTTGTATATTTTATGAGGAGATACACGTCACATAGTTTGATTATTAGAATCGCTGTCGCTGGTTTAGAATTTTCGCGACCACGTTAGGAATTATACAAATTTTTCATAGTAGTGTCGCAGTCCACATTATCACAGTAGTTTAAGTAATTTCCTATTTAGCGTGTGTATTCTGACGCAAATGAACTGAGGAACTTTATTATGTTTGTGATCTTTGGGAGCCTCATCGCTGTTGATGATCAGACCTGAATTGAATTTCCTGCCAGAGGAGCTCAGACTGGCTCAGTCAAGGTTTTCTTTCAAAACATTATCGAAAACAAAACCTCCTTTTATAATAATCTCTTAACTGCTGCTCCATTGTATTGTGGTTATTTTTATATATTGTTTTTATCTTTTAATCTTTGTATTTTTAAGGTGTTAAATAAAGTTATTCTAAAGTAAATTCTTTGGACTCGCTGAATTTCCTTTCACAGCGTATCTTACATATCTATCAGTATTGCTCAAGCCCTGTTGTGTAAGTGATTTCACACACATACTGGTATTTAAAGGTGATTGTAAAGGTATTTCACGCTTGCACAGCTCAATAAAGATCTAATAAGAACAACCTACAGTCCCGTAATGACTTGATGAGATTTACATGTCGATGCTGTCGCTGTTGGAAAACATAAAGAATGGATAATTTAACTTGGTCGCTGCTCTGAGGGATATTACCTCCTTATTGTATTTCCTTTCTATTTAACCTCAACCCTGAGAGGAAGGAGGGAGAGAAACTGGGAATCTCCAGGGGGATCCAATTATATTTGCTCCTGTGTTCTGTGCAATATAATGACTTTGCAACAAGATCTTTCTCTACCGAGTGTTTTTTTTTGTCTTCCAGATGTTATCTCAGTAAAGAGAAGAAGTTTATTTTTCTTGGGGACCCTTTATCTGACCCCTATATTTCTTATCCGGTGAAAATTTCACACAATTTTTTAACATAATAAACAATATATTAGACTAGGAAGTACTTTCCTGTATGTGTGATGTGAAGATTATACTAGAAATCCTCCCGTTTAACAAGCTGTTACACAATTCATGCGATAAGATTGTTGTCTTTTTAAGGTTTGCCTGGTGCAGGTTAACATTCAGAGGTGAGCCTTCCTCCCTGCAGATCATCATGTTGAACTGAGCCATGAAGATTCATGCAGCCAGTCGTTTCAGCATGAACAGACATGGTAGCTTTCCAAACCCAATAGCTTGTGGCTAGAATTTTTCTTTGCGAGCTAGTTCTAATTTGTCACCACAGACAGGAATTTGTCTGGAGGCTTAAGTATCCTCTGACGTTCAGCTGAGTTGACTTGCCAAAGATATAAGTAATGATATTTTTATGTTGACAAAGTATTAAAAATGTGGCAACACGCGAGGTAAACGTTTGTCAGAGTACAAGCAACTGATTCAAGAAACGGTCTGCAGAAATGTCCCGGTTTGAACATCCTGGTTTGATCAAGAGTAACAAAGAGTGATGCATGTTTGTGTGTGGGTGGGAGGGTTTTGCACAGTGTTAGTGTCGATGCCTACACATCTACGTGTCAGCCTGCATGCAAATGCCACGGCACGTAAGTGTGTGTGTGCGGAGAGAGGAAGCAGAGGGAGCTCAAACTCCAGAGCAGGGTGAGGAAATAGAGCAGAAGAATGTAGGCCTGACATAAAGAAATCCTGGATAATTTTTGCCCTAAGACGTGTGAGGGCTGCAAAGAGCATCCAGAGGTCGTTCCCATGGCAACCTTTGCCCAGGGAGATCACTGACCCTCCCGCCCTGCAGTACAAGCAGAGCACAGATTGTAGGTCACATATGGCACCAGCGATCCAATCAGGCCTAATCTGGCTTGACTTGTGGGTCATAAATTATACTGGAAAGCTGGTTTATACTCCGGCTTATCTCGTCCAAAGGCTCCAGTGCATGATAATGGTCGTGTTTATGGCAACTTGATGTACTGACCCATTAAATGTGTATGCCAACAAATGTATGTTTTGTTTATCAGGGAGGAACAAAAATAGCTCAGCTGCATATGATAGCCTGCTAAGCACAAAACGGCCATTATAGGATTTTACTGGCTAAGATGGATGCCTGCTATATATATTAAAAAATGCACTTAATGGAATTTTGCTTTAGAAAATGTATTATTTTACTGTCAGTATGCATGAATGTTTTATGACCAAAATCTAGGCTCTAGTAGTCACATATTCAAAGAAAGTGATGTGAGACAAATTGAGAAAAAATAGAATCACTTACCAGGTTTCCTGAGAGCTTCTTTTCCATAATAATTGTATTGTATTTAACCCTTAAGCTCTTTTTTACAAACATGTTGTTAAAATAATGTTAATTGCAAAATAAACCTTCAAATAGTTTTACTCTTTTCTTTTGACTTGACTGAAAATATAGAAGAAGAAAATGCAAAAATGCAAAACACAGATTGTAGAGAGCTGTAATTAACAACAACAACATTGTTGACAAAAGCAGAAATCCTTATTGTCATTTAGCAGGGTTAGGGCTACTTAAAAAGCACTATACTGATGCCAATCACGGATGAAAAGCATTGTGACAATCAATATTTAACGAGTTCAGCTGGGGTTTCCAGACCCCCCAAAAAGAAAAGTGTCTTTTTGACAACTTAACATCTCATTTAGTTAAAAATTATGTCATTGGATGTTTTTTTCCTTTAAAATTAGGTACGGTTGGCCACTGTTTAGCTCACTGAGTTAAGGTGATACCACATGTACTTAGTAGCGGTCATGAGTTCGAGTCCGGCTCAAGACCATTTGCTGCATGTCACTCCCCCCCGCCGTCCCAAAAACAAAAAAAAAAAAAAAAAACTTTAGAATATAAAATTAGGTATGGTCAAGTTTATAAATGAATTTTAAGTTTGTATTGAGACTGTAAAAGATGGCCCAGGGTGTCTGAGATCCCTAGGAAGAGAGCTGGTGTTGCCCAAATGTACAAGAATATTAATTATTCTACACCCTTTATCTGATTATTGAGTGAAAAATAAATGTAATATTTTAAAATCGACTTTTCCTCAAATGAAAAAAAAAGTCTACTTCTTACAGCATCTCTGTACACACATGTTATTCATGGTTTTAACCTCATGCAAAGTCATCAGTACGAGTAACTCTGGGGGAAGCACTCTATCAGGATGGGAGGTTTGGAGGCTGACAGGCATGCAGTCGAAACACAGATATAACATGAATCTTTTATGCGCCACGTTTCTGGAGTATTGAGATAGTGCGGATCACCAAATTCAGAGAGGCCTTATAGTTTTATGTGCTTTTTGTGAGGAGTTTCCAGATCCACACACATGCACCGATGTGGGAGCTTAAAAACCTGCTCCCATTTTCTGAGAGCTGTTAAATCCTAGTTTAGCTCAAGTCAACTTCATGCTCTGGATCATCTAAATTCTTAACGCTCACTTATGCATTAATAAAACTGATTTGTGTATGGGGGGGGGGAAAGTCATATTCTGCACGGCACCGAGAAAATATGATTTTTTTCACTTACTCTCCCAAACACTGGTGATTTAGCTTGTTGTGCGCTATAGACTGCTGCACACTGATAAAAACACAGACTGTAATCTGGATGTAATAAACAGAATGCTGAAGGAAATGGAAGTCTCTGGAAAAGCTTCTCAGTGGAATATAAATATTTCATGTGTGTGAATTTAGAGTAACACAGAATTAGTTGTGGAGGCAGAAAATAACTTTGGTGTGCAACACTGGAAAGAGTATTTTCATTTCAAATCGTAGACAATCATTTTTTATATTCCTATATATATATAAATAATATTCAGTAGCTGGTGAGGCAGCACTCTGTGCATGGCGGGCAACCTCAGTCTGATAGAAAACAGCTCCTGATTCCTGTCTCCTCGCTCCATCACTGCCCCGTGGTTCCCGATTTCATGAGTGAGCTGGTAATAATCACGGGTGACTAGATTTTCACCTTTTAGCTGAGATCTATAAGTGAAGGCGCAGCTCCACTTGTGAGACCTTCAGCTGCCATATGGGAATGCTTGAGGTCTGAAGTCAGAGGAATCTTTACATCTGCTTCTCGTTGCCTTATCTGCTTCTTATAAGCTTCCAAGTTGAGGAAATAACAGACTCCATTAGGCTGAGTTGCTGTAGTTATTTGAAAAATGTAAATGTGACTTATTACTGCAGTGCATGTTGGTCTGCGTGTTGTTTTGATGATGGGTAAATGTTTTTTTGGATTTCTTAGAAGCATATTGGGAAAGAATAACCATTTAAATGGTGAGACCACAGATGCAAATGTAATTTTACACATCTTGAAATATTCAAGAAAAGTACTTGCAGGTGTTAATAAAATGATTCAGTTGAGAATGAAGCCTTACTTCACCCGCTTATTTGTTTCTTCTCCTAAAGTCAAAGTATGTCATAGGTAACGGAAAATATATTGCATTGTATTCCAGGGATCTAGTTTCAGTGATTAAATATAGAGGATGCAGTTCTTGAAGAAATTCAACTGTTTTGCAGTGTTAGTGTTTGTGCTGCATGACCAAACCTCTGTGCCGCAGTAGCATTAATGCTATACCCTCCTCCTGCTCTGTCTTTTAATAGGAGCTACAGTTACACGTCTAAATATCTGCCTGCACAAGAATAATTCATACCATCCATACCATGCACCACCCAGTGTGAATCAAGAAA
This sequence comes from Chromis chromis, assembly GCA_900302755.1. Taxonomy (NCBI): domain Eukaryota; kingdom Metazoa; phylum Chordata; class Actinopteri; family Pomacentridae; genus Chromis; species Chromis chromis. The sequence continues at coordinate 7,490 of OMNN01043906.1, forward strand.
AGAAAACACTGAACTTTTCTTCGCTTTTCTAGTGTTCTTTTCTGCTTCAGTCAATTTCATTTGGCTGAACTAATTTAAATCTATCTGAATAAAGCAAAAACATCCCTCTGACAGGATAACCTGATGTAACTCCAAGAGGATTTATGATTTCCTAAAAAAAAAATTACGACCGCAGCATTTTACAGTCAATCAAAATGATTAACAGAACCAATCTAATATTTCTGTGTTTGTTATCAGGCTGTATTGTTGTTACTATTTTAATTTTATGCTATTTTATTTTGTTTTACTAAGTAATTTTACAAGTTTTATCCTGTCTTTTTTTGGTTTTGTTTTGTTTTGCTTTGCTGCCTATTTGATACCATGTTCAGCCCTTTGGTGCTAAATAAATAAATTAGATTTGATCTAATTTTTTAATTTGAAGCCTCCCTTAAAAAAATATGTTGCTAACTTCAAGGGGATTTAGTTAATTAATGAATTTGCTAAATAATTTAGTTAAAAACAATCATTTTTTTACTTTTTTAAATCAGAAAGTTGTTTGCGTTTAGTTTGATTTAAATGGAATGATTTAAAGTGGTTGAAATAGATGGATAGGTGGGCAGAGTACTGCTGCTGTGTTATAGAAGCCACTTGGCATAAACCACTGAATAATCATAATAATATAATTAACTACATTAGTGAATATTTAAGAAAAACCTGTGCAGTCAGTTGCAAGACTTTCCATGTATGCAGCATTATTTCCTACATACTGCAGTGTATTTTATTACAATAATATGTTTTGATTTATTCTAACTGACATAATTGTTAAAAAGCTGCTGGCCAGACTGTAAATAAGTAGTTCATAATGAATTCTTTCTTAAATTAAAGTAGAACAAATTAAAAGGGAGAATAATGGAGCAGTGCCAATCTTATGACCAGTAGCTTTCAGGTTCAGTCAAAACACGTCAGTCCAGACAGTCTCTAACTCTTATGCTCCCCTTCTGAACTCTGCGGCTGTATCTTTAAAACGTCTTCAAGGTTCACCAGGCTTGATGGAACTTCGCGGTACAGTCAAGTGCACACAGCGTGAGTGATCAGACCTTTTCTTGTTACTGAATCATGCAATGTTCTACCTCTCAGACTAGGCTTGTTTTAGGGAAAGCAGCCTCATCCGTCCGAACGCGACGGAGAGAGGTACGAACGGGGAAGGAAGAGGAAAAGGTGACAAGAGCACAACTGTGACACTAATGCAATCTGAAATGGCCTGTAATGCCCCATTTCTAAATTGGAAAAATTGACCTTCCTCTGGGAGGTGACACAAGCCCGCACTCCGAGATGTTTCAGGGGCTAAGTGGAGGTTTCGGAGCAAGCTGCAGCCGAGCCTGAAGGCCAAGCAAATATTTCATGAGTAATTTAATATCTGGAACATGAGAGCGCGCTCCACTCAGGATGCTGGTCTGGATCTAGACAGTGATCTAGGAAGTAGGAGGGGGGGGGGAGAAAGTCGAAGGGGAAGACCAATGAGTAGTTAATACTGTACATCAACTGTCCTCCGAGGATGCTTAAGGGATGAAGCAAAACCACTAACCTCAAAAACTCTGGCCTTCTGCAGGGCACTGCTTCACTCAGAGCCCCCTACTGACAGGGACACACGGGTTGTTTACAGGTGAAGCAATTTATGTCTGTGTACAGTCTAAAAGTAGCTCTTACAATGCAACATGTGAATAAAGGTGCTACTCTTGTTATTGTATTAATGACGGGATATATATAAAAAAAAATACTACACCAAAGCTTACTAACTTTACCACTTAAATGCATATTTTCTTCCAATACCAAAATTGTATTTACCATCACAGCAACAAGAGGTTAAGCCTGAAATGTTTTCAACATGACTGATAATTTAAAAGGGAAAAAACTACTAACTGTTTTTTCTGATGTGTGTGAAGCTGGCTTTTCCTTCCACTCATGGATGTATTATGGTATGTGTCGGGTGAGTAAATTTCATTGCACTGAACGGGTGCCAGATTTTAAGACGTGGATCCAGTATTTGGCCTCTGCTGCTGGGACCATTGACTTTAGAGCCCGGTTTCGTCTGCGCAGATTTAGATTCATCATTAAAAGAAAAGCACAGGAGCAGCTAATAGCATTAATGATGCAGTAGCTCTGCCCAATTCCTGGAGCCGTTCCATTGAAATGCATGGCAGGAATCTCACTGTTATTAATTAGACCTGTGCTTCCCCTGCTCACAGAGGTACAATGATCAGCACTGGAAAAGGGTCTAGGAGGAGGATGTTATTTTTACACTGTAGATTCTTTTGTTATGAATTCGATTTAATTATTTTACAACTTGATTTTGCATGTTATCTGTTGAAAATCAGCATAAAACACTGTATTAGCAGCTAACTCTGTCTATAGTAAACTGTATAATATGTGGTTGTAGCACCAGTTATTCAGGCATTAATAAAACTTAATTTAAAAACATTAAAAATGCAAACCTGCTGAATAGAAAAACATCCATTAAAGCCAATCTTTACCACGTGAAATGATTGATAACCCAATAATTATAACCCACTAGTGATTCCACTGGTGGCTGTTATAGCTGCAAGTGCTGCAGTGGAGTTATCATATGCAGATGTGGGTAAAAGTAGCCTCGTATTAATAGCTGAAGCAGAGGAAAATAAATTGTTTAAATCACATGAAAATACATTTCTCCCTATTAGTTTCAATGTTTCACAAAGGGAAATGGGGAAAAAAAAAATCACAAGCTGTTTGTTCCCACATGTTCCATTACTTCTTAAATCTTCTATAGCTCTGTAGCTGTGGGGAGTGTTTAGAAATTCACCAGGCAATATGTTTATGTGAAAATACCCCAGCAAATGTCAGACTCAACAGCATGGACTTCAGTTAACATTGGATATACTTGCAGTTTACAGTCCTCCAGTTTTATATAGATAAAGTTTTATCAGTATCAGATTTGCAGAGGTTTTTCATGATTGTTTTAACATTTAAATGATAGTAAGGTCTCCCACAAGCTGCTGTTAATAATCAATATAAATAGAAACTTTGCTAAGTTGTATTAAGATGGTCGCAGTTTATTCATTTAGCAAAGTAGCCTGTCGAACATAAAACACAAACAATGGTCACAAGGGAAAAAACTGTGTAGGTCTGGATGTCTTTTCAGAGAAGAACACAGTGAATGGAGATTCATTTAAGCTAATTATAGTAACGTTGAAGAATTCCTGGGGCATCATCTGGTCCTGGCTGATACACTCAGGGACACACATGAATGAACTCCCAGGACACAGCGAAGGAACACGTCGCTGCCTCGTCCGGAACAAAGATGTGTGTAACTAAACAGACTCGTTAATCAGCTGTAACACACCATGAAGCTGTGATGTGAAGGAGAAGAATCTGTTGAGCTCTTTACCAAGTTGCATAATTGTTTTAATATTTCATTACATATATCTATTACATGCCTGTATTGCATTTTTTTCATTTGGATAATTCCTCTAAAATGCAGCACACAAACAGAACGCTGTTATGTAACAAAAACAGATCTTCTCGACGGTACATTTTAGTTTTTAATTTGACAATTTGGTTTCATAAAATGGCATCCCCCTTAAGCCGTAAGATAATTGGCCGTTTGCAAAATTTGGAACAGTGTTTGCCAAATCGTAGCTTGGCAGCAGTAACTAGGTACACCCACAGTTAGGGCTGATATGTTGGATTTCTTCCCCAAGAAAGTGAATAACTGTGTAACTTTGGGAAATATAACCAAAAGCATCTTCATGGAATACAGCCCGGAGCTCTGGCTCATTCTTATGGATTTGATTATTCATAACTAATCAATCCAGTTGCCCTGAAAGTAAAAAAATAATGAATAAAATAATAATATATATGGATGGATGCTCCTCTCTGCACCTTGGACATGCTAGCAAACTTTTCTAGAATGGCTCCCACGTCTGGCTATCTTTACGATTGACAGAGTCTCCATGTTTGATTGTTTCCCACATTAGATTCATTTTTTAAAATGTGCCATCTATCAGCCTGTAATGGATTTGGTTAATCTTGTTATAAATATGCGAAAATATCACATTCATTTACCAAAGACTAAATGCATCAACCCCTCGTTTACCTTGCTCAGGATTTAACAAATCATCCTAAATCATTTAAATGTGTAATACCTCTCCAGTTATTAAGGGAATGTTGCAGTATTTATTATTTTTCATAGAAAAAAGGGCTGCTGTGGATGGTATTCATGATTTGCCAACAAAAATCTAAATTAATAATGGATTATTAATATTGCATTAGCGTATTATCCTCAGTAAATAGGCTATTTGTCTTTTGTGTGTGTGTGTGTGTGTATGTATGTGTGTGTCTATATTTAGAAGTGTGTGCTCACACGCTGGTGTTATTTTATTTTTATTTTTTGTGTATTTATGTTATTTTTTAAAGAAAACAAAGGGAATAGGCACAACAGATCTGTCAGTGCTGTCTTTCTCCACATGGTGAAGGTAATTAGAGATTCACAGACACACTATGAATTTGGAGGATGTATCTTCTTTGTAAGGCTGTAAAAAGCTGACAATAAAACCTCAAAGGTGTTTATCTGCTGCAAACACAGATAAATATGTTAC
>OMNN01043907.1:0-10733 GCA_900302755.1 Chromis chromis
GGAGATTGCGTGTTATAAATATATATTTATACAGATTTATGCCATCTTTCTTGTGTGACGGACACGCTTTGAACTGTGTTGTGTTAATACTGCATTGCATTTTAAATGTTCCACTACATAGCGAATATTAATCTGTCTATATTATATATATCTGCCTGACTTTTAAAAAGTTATATTCAAATGGAAATATCCATCAGAAAACTTGCAAATCCCTAATACCAGTACATCCCCCAATACAGCAGTTTCCAAAGTGGAGGTGGGGACCCACAAGGGGGTCGCAATATGTTTACCAGGAATCAAATAACATTTAGAAAGGATTAGAAATGACATATACTAGCCATAGTTGTTAGAAAAGATAAAGAACCTGAGTCTGCTGCTCCTACATACTGCATGTTTATACATCATTTTAAACACAGAATTTTCTGCTCTTTTAATGAACTGTGGGTGTCTGGGTTTGGTAGTCAGACATGGTGACCTTGTAAGAGAAGGTCGTACATTTTCATTTGCTGCGTCTCCGCCAGCAGCCTAAACATCGCAGCTGACTGACCCTCATGTCTGACCCGTCTTAGATCCTCCAAAACACTGAGATTCTTCCGATCAGAAACAAATCTGGTGGTGATGTGCAACCTAACAGGGTTACATTTTTCCTTGAGGCGATTATGCAAAGTAACACGTTTGGTGTATCTGCTTACTTGTGATGATTTGCATTCATTGTCATGCTATTTTAGCGTTTAGCTGTCGCCGTTTGAGTCACTTTTAATAGTCATTCTGTCCTCCAGCCATTGTTCTTGACAAGCAGAATTATAATTAGTTTTTGTCTATTTATTGTCCTGCGTTATTTAGAGTGCTGCTGATGAATTGGTTAACACATCTGTCTATTTGTTTTCTGGCAGCTTTTCGACCGAGTGAGGGAGGACAACCCCGACTTCCACCAGAAGATCATCCCAATCAGCAGCGAGCTGATGCAGCCCGGCCTGGCCATCAGCCCAGAGGACGTAGAGAGGCTCACGGCCTGCATCAACATCGTCTTCCACTGCGCTGCCACCATCCGCTTCGACGAGCCGCTCAAGTGAGAATCACACATCATACAAGAATGCAAACACACTCTGCACTAAAAATAGATCCGTTTATTCACTGCTTTTTACTGCAACTACAGTTCATTGCAGCTTTTTGGCACATCACTGCACCAAATAATTCACACAGCATCTTTTTATTGTTGGGTTAAAGTACGTTGTAGCAGGAACTTCCTATTGTGAGGCTGCACTCAGAGGATGTGCAGCTCATTGAGCCGGCAGAATAGTTTTATTGGTTTAGAGTGAAGGGGAAGTACAACAGGATGAGGATGTTAAGAAATCTACTGTTTGTTAAAACCACCCACAGTGCGGTGTTAACATTTGCAAGACAATAGATGGTTCATTCTTTTATTCAGGGAGCCACAGTGTGCACAAATAACCTGTGTGATCAAATCAGGAGATATTGAATTTTAAAGTAATAATAAGATTTGTAGGGGTTCGAGCCTCCCACGTAGAATCACTGCTGCGATCCTAATTAGTGCTGCGGTGTCCAGCTGACATGTAGGAGCTGATTCAGATGTTGAGTTCTCATAATTGAGTGCTGTTTCCAGCCAGCCAGTCAGTTTGTGTAAATGGGCTGTGATATGTTCAGAGGTTCCTATATGCCTGACTGAACCCGGTGAACTGAGAGGACCTCAGGCGACTGCACCGTTATTGAATTCTGTTGGGTTCAGTGTATTATATTGTATTATGGTGACCTAGTTATATTTTTCTTTTGTGGCTGATGTGCTGATGCTCTTTTCCAACTGATCGGTCCTGGAATACACTGTCATAACCAGCATCACTCTATTCTATTGTAGGCCTCAGTGTTACACAGTCTGTCCTGTGAGGTTCCTGCCACTGTTATTGTTTTTTAGATCACTGCTTACATGTCAACCCCTTCAGATGCTCACCTGTATCTCCCAATGGAAAAATCCCTAAAATACATAAAAAATCTGTGTCATCTATAAATAGCAACATTAGATATTAACACTTGTCTGCATGTGAGACATCAAGGCGGCAGGGTCTGGTGTGAATGATGCAAAGCAACATTTAAAATTGAAACTACAACAGAGGAAAATGGATCAGAAGAAGAATCAGCCACAGATGATAATGTTTGTACTTTGCAAAGCCACTGTTCCAAAAAAATGTGTCATGGCTTTGCAACTTCATAGCACAACACAATGTGACCACCTGACTGAACTTTTACCACAAATGTGTTGATGATCTTCCCCATCTGACTGAATTTGAACAAACAGGCAATTTGTTAGAATTAGAGTTTCCACATTGTGCCCCTTTTTTTGCAAAGTAATGAAAGTCTCACATGTCCCTAGAATGTGTCTTTCAATTCTTTCAGTTCAAAATACTGCAAAGATGTTTAATTTCACTTTAACTGTGTAACTGCTGGTTTTAGTCCTGTTCTAAATGGGCTGTTTCAGTCTGTAGCTTTAGATACAACTGAGCTGCTGCTGTCCACGCCTGCTTCAGGAAGAAGACTCTCCCTGTGTCTGTGATTGACAGCACAGACACATTTTAGAGTTAGCAAAAGCAGCTCTGGAAAGTGAATAAACCTGAGAGACTGTAACTTAGCTGATCTGGCTCGCCTCACAAGCAGCAACAGTGAGAGGGCAGTATTATTCAAATTTGTAGATCAATGTTTTTAATTTGAAAAGATTTAACTGATAATTCTTTCATGTTTAAACAGCAGTTTTCTATAAAAAAGTGGTACATCAAAGTGTCAGTTGACATTATTACCAGGCTGTGTGAATTCTCAAGAAACCTTTGGCACATTTCACCAAGTGTATTTAACTTTCATAAATAATCCAGTTGCTGTCTGCTTTGGCTCTCCGTCATCAGGCCCAGCAAGCAAAAGATTAAAGAGAAGCAAACATCCCTGACCTCACTTTTAATATACGTTTCTGGGAATATTGCTTTTAAGCAGCGCTAGCAGCTAATGCTAAGAGACCCCAGCACAGACTACACTGACTATATAGTGGTGAGTGTTGGTCTGTGGTCGGTACATCTGTTTACGAAAAGTTAAGACTGTATGAGAAATATACAAACATGTTCTACTTGTTTGTCCCACAGCATAAATACCTCGGCATTGGATGTAGAAAATTCTCTGCAGAGAGAAACTGATAAGTTTGATGCAATTTTGGGTAGTTTGAAGGGTGCAGAAAGTAATGAGTGAGCTCCTAAATAGCATTTCTGCTCTGAATCCTGAGCAGTTCAGAATGAGAATTCCCTTGTATGACCTCCTTGTTTTCTTAAATGTAACCCTCCAAACTACAATCAGTTTGTAAGCTTCCAGTTCTTCCAGTAATTTAATTTTTCACTGGACTTTAAAGACCTCGACCTCGATGGAAACTGCCCAAGCATGGCTAGAAGTAGAAAGAACTCAAAAATGTCTTTTGTGTAATATAGCATGGTTAAATGTTATAACTAACTCATAAAAGAATGAGAGGAAAGGAAGTGAAAGTTTAGTTTTTTGTGTCGTTATTTCACAGAAAAATAGATAAGCTGGAATTTATATGTTAGATATTTTACTACCTCCATTCTTTTGCTATTTGTTTCGATACTTGGCTCCCATCTTCTCTGGTAGGACACACCAAAAAGTAAATGATTTTCTGTGACATGACTGTTGATCGCCACTGAGTCAGTGATGTCTTCTCGGCTGCGCCAAGAAGCACTTTTTTGTGTGTTTTTTGTTTTACAGAATCTGTTTTATACCAGTTAATAACAGTTTATTCTTAGCTCATTTTTAAATCTGACAATATGTACAATATAGTGATTTTTGATTTTTGATTTGTCTTAATTTTCACACATGATAAGTTTCAAGGACCTAAAACATGAAAAGCAGGTCCAAATAAGTCGAGGCCTGGACTCCACAGACCTCTGAAGGTGTCTTGTGGTGTTGTTGGCAGCAGACCCTTTAAGTACTCAAAGTTTTGAAGTCCATAGATTGGACTTGCTCTTCAAGCACATCCCATAGACGATCAGTCAGATAGATATCTGGGGAATTTGGAGGCCAAGTATACACCTTGAACTCTTTGTCATGTTCCTCAAACCATTCTTGAACAATGTTTGCAGTGTGGTAGGGTCACTGCATTAGAGAATACTGTGGCCATGAAGGGTGTATGTGGTCTGCAACAATGTTTAGGGAGGTGGTACGTTTCAAATAGCAGCCACATGAATGCAATGATCCAAGGTTTTCCAGAAGAAAGTGCCTCTGGTGACTTTCTGTCTTCCCATAGTGCATCCTGCTCCCATTTCCTCCACATATGAACTATGCATGTGTACCCGTGATGTATAAAGATAAAGTAATTCGTCAAACAAGTTCCGATGCTCTTTATAGATGCTTTCAGCAGGGTACAGTGATCAGCATGAGCATTCTGATTGGTCTGTGCTGCACTGTATGTCAGCAGTTTGTGCAGCTCTTCTGTGGGATCAGACCACATGGACCTGCCTTTACTCCTGACACACAACACCCACCAAACCTACTGATTTCGAGATGCTCTGATCCAGTTTATTAATCACAGTTTGGCTCAAGTGTCTCAGGCTTACACTCACCCATTTTTTCTGCTTCTAACACATCAACTATAACAACTGCATAATACTGTGAAAGTAAAATCATTCATAAGCTCTAAGGTTATCATTTATTATCTGTTAGTTCGTTTCATGTAAATGTTTGTGGTTCTGAAACTATTCAGAGTTAGTAGAGTAACTTTGCTGTAACTTAGTTATAGAAGACTTACCTAAGGTTCAAAAAGGTCAAGGTTTGAGGTCAACTAGAGAAAATATGTTTACCCCTAAAACATTTTCGTCTTTGAAAAGATGACCTCAGGTTTCTTATATGGTGTGGACACTATAAACTTAAAACGTATTTATGACGAGCCCATAGAAAAAGAGTTTGTGTTTCCTATAAATGCAGTTACATTGTACTTGGTCCTTGGAGGAGAGAGGAGTGAGGTCTCTCCCCCCATGTTGAGTAAGGTCCTCCCTGTTGCAATGATGTACTTTCATTCTCCATATTGTTGACAATAATACATTTACGGACAACCCAGCAGTGTGTTCGGATCCTCTTCAAGGGTAGAACCCGGGGTGAGTAAAATATCCTCGACAATGCCCACAACACTGACAGGTGCCTGTCCTTGGTTTTAATGTTGTGGCTGATCGGTGTACGCATTTGCTTAAAAGAACATCGTGATGGAGACTGATCTTGATGTGTAAGTGGTTTGTTTCTGTGAAACAGCTGTATGCTGTGTCTGCATGCAGGCATGAGTGAATGTAGATGATTTATGTCTGAGCTGGCACTGAGCTACTCTTAAAGAAGATGGGTGTTTTTGGAGGCGTGGCGCTTTGAGTGGCAGCTCAGTTGGGATAAAGCTGCTGCTCTGCTCTCCACACACATCTATATTGATCCGTTGCTGCTTTCATGTCTGCTGCTGTCCTGCTGTGGCTTTCTGACAGACTCTCCCGTCTCTGTCTGCTGCTCCACCTTCCATCTCTCTCTGAGTGGCCTTCATCTTTTTTTCTTTCTTTTCACCCCTCTTCATCTGTCTTTCAGTCCCATGTTCACTGTTTCTCTCTCTCTTTCTTCCCTCCCCTCTCTGTCATCTCAGAGTCATTACTCTTGTGTAGCGGCCGGCAGCCTTGTAAGCAGTGCAGGGCGATAAATCAGGCGACTGAAAGTTTGAGACTCGGTTCCAGGGCTTTTCAGGCTGACATCTCGGCTGGTCTTTATCTTCTGCACATCTTTATCCACGCTTAAAGGATAATTTCTGTTTATTAAAACTCGGATATGATTTTCGGTAGATTTCTCGTTCCTATCTGTAAGAATAACACCGTATCACTAAGTTAATCGCTTAGATTTGTGACTGCAGCAAGAAACGTGACCGATTGTATGGAAACCTAGCTAATCTGAAGTGAAAGCAAAGGTTGAAGAGCTGTTTTTCAGTTCCTGGTTAGTCTAACCACTAGTTTCTATATAAATTACCTATTTTGTTCATTTAGGTTTAGGAATATAATGAATACATCTAGGCAATGTTGTCCATACTGATCTCCTGTCATACTCTAATGCTTTCAACAGTGGAATCAGAAATCAGATATTATATTGGATTTATGTTGTATTGAATGTTGGCCTGCCCCAAATACTAGTGTTTGGGCTCTGTAGCTTCAGTAGTAATCATCAGTGAACAGCGTGTGTGAAATACTGAAGATTCAGGGATGGTGTAGTGGAGTTCCTACCTTCTTCGTGAACATTGGTTGATCTCATAGAAATAAATTTTTACGATGGCATCTGTTCACTCTCCCTTTTTGAAACTGTACAGTCGGTTGTAAAGTTTGGAGTGTGGTGGAGGATGTCTGGTGATGCACCTATGGACACGTTATTGACTGGGCTAATATACATCTTCCTAATACCAATAATTTCCTTTAGCCCCAAATTTCATTCTCCGCACACTGCCTCTGGCTTGTCGTTGCTCAATTTAACATGTTTTCCTGCACGGCTGAAGTCTTCGGCATTTTGTCTTCCCTTTAACTGATAAGGTGAACTGAAATGTGACGTTAACTGCTAGTGAGAGGGATGTTGGGTGCCCAAGCAGAGATTTATGAATGCCAACATATTGAAAGTGCAATAAAACAGTATAAATGTAGTGCAAGAATGTGCTGGCGAAACATATTTTGGATTTTGCCTTTATTTATAGCCTACATTTAGCCAAAGAAAGAAAACAAAATCCAAAAATGAAAACCGAATATCTACAATACAAACAAGTACGATGTTGAATATTTGAGTCTTGCTCTAATTTAAAAGTATTAAATGTAACCTGCTTAATAAATCCTACAAAGAACCCTTCAAGTGAATTTAATGCAGGATTATTTGACATTAATGAGAATGGACAAAAATAGCAAAACGTCTGGAAGTTATTTTATGGTTAAGACATGTTTGGTTAAGACAGTTTTCTGATCTTCAGGATAAACGTTAAACTGTCTTATTATTATGTTTTATTTATTATTATAACTATTAATACTGATAAGTATTATCTGCAAATATTGGCTTGTCATGGATATATGGGTATCGGCATATATGTTTTTTTTCTTTTACAGATAACGATGCAGAAAAAGATGCTTGGAGCAATGTAGAAATGTTGTCATCACATAGAGCAGCTCCAGCTCCATTAGTTAGACTCTCAGCACTGTCCACAGCACATGTAGCAGAGTACAAGTTACAGCAAACAGTAGTTCAGAGTCAAGCAGTGTGTTCACAGCATGCTGCTTGTAAAATACACCACTGGAAAGTCAATAAATCTCAATATTACTCTAACATATATATGTATCAACATTTTTTTACTGTCTAAAACTTAAAGTATCGGTTGGGCTCTAATATTTACAAAGGAATGTTGGCTAAAACTACATAAACTATCAATTGTAATAGCTTTGTGAAATGATGATGCTTTGTTTTAGATCAGAGCTTTACTGGTTTGTAGTTGTTGGATTTGAATCAGCAAAGCAAAAGACAGATGGCTGATGAGTCAGCTGCAGGAAGGTGTATCCATCTTTCCCTGGTCGTCCTGCTGGCGTGGCGCCCTGCATACGGACCCAGAAGGTGGCGGGACGATGAGACGCCCACACAGAACCCGTCCTCTGATACCCACCACCACCATCATCATCATCATCCTGCTGTCACCGCTTTGCTCGCTCCACACTGCAGCAAACAACCTGACCACACCTGACTCATGCTGCTGGCCCAGTCGCCCACAACTCACCGACATGTACCATACACCTGCCTCCACCTCTCACTTTTTCTGTCGCAAACACACCTCCTGAGCGCCGCCCACGCCGAGCCAGAGAAGCAGTATATCTTGCAGTGTGTGGCTACACTGACCCTCGGTTTTTCTGGCTGTCGCCTCGGGCCAAATGGATGTTTTTGCAGTCCTGCTGCAGAGCTGACACGGATCCACTGCTGAACGCTGAGGTTTATCAAGTGAAATACGTCAGTGTGTGGCCGACTGGAGGTTTGCCGGCCGCATGGAAGTTCATCATGCTGGAAAAAATTACATTTTGTCTGTTTTTCTCACTGAGACTAGGATTTTGTTTTCAATTCAAATCAATTGTGAAGGGAGAGCAGTTTATAACAATAAATGTTGCCTTTGTAAATATTATTTTAGTCCAAACAAGAGCAGAACAAATGTGCTTCCTCTTCCAAACTGTGGCAGGATTTTGATTAGTCAATTACTCAAAACAGAGGAACTGCTAATGGTATTTGCTGGACTCATATTAATGGGTATTTTTCAGTACTTTTTCCCATTTTTACTGAATAATTTTGTGTCTTCAGAGGAACAAATCTCATCATTTCTGCCCCCTCTGCTTATGCACACTTCATCACTTGCTGTAATGCGGTCTTATCATTTATTGATGCAATTAGTGTAGAAACTGGCAACGCGTGGTTGGATGCAGCTACTAATGCGAATGTGGCAGAATTGTCAAGTCATTCGATTGCATAGGTCAAAATCATGAGTTTGCTTTTATAATTTGAAGAATGAGCAGCACTCATCTCCTCCATGAGACTGTATAGTGGTCTAATTCATTGTGCAGCCATGGAGATGCTCATGGCTGCTTTAGTGGTGGTTTGAGCTGGAAAGAGTAATCAGTGAAAACGATGAGACTTAACACATTGGAGAAGAGGAGCAGATGTTTGCTCTTTTTATTTCTCTCTCATTCCGTCTTATCCTCGCTCCCCCTCCTCTGTTTGATTTCATGTTTCACCATCCAGTCATGTCATTCTGCTCCGGCTTAAAATCATTTTTCGCAAATTCCTATGAGTTGGCAAATTCTCATTAGAAAGGAACACACAGTAGTCAGCAAACAAACGTTCATGCATGCAAATGCTCAGAGATATTAGCGAATACACACAAAGCCCCTTCTCCACACACGCTCGCACTTAATCCGAAGCACACACAAACTTTTACCTCCCACACACACACACTCTCATTTGCACACCCTTTCCTCCCACACACACACCAGAGACAGTCAGTCTTTAACTCTGTATCTCTGCTCTCTCCTGCAGACACGCCCTGCAGCTGAATGTGATCGCCACACAGCAGCTCATCAGCCTGGCCCAGCAGATGCATCACCTCGAGGCCTTCATTCACATCTCCACCGCCTATGCAAACTGCAACCGCAAGCACATCGATGAGGTCATCTACCCACCGCCTGTCGAGCCCAAGAAACTCATCGAGTCTCTTGAGTGAGTGAACGAAGGACAAGCTTTGGTTCCCCAAAGACAACTAATCAATTCTTGTCCAGTAAGAAAATATTGAAAGGCTGATTCAAAAACTTGTCTGCCTCCACACCAACTACAGTGTTCATATTAGAGGATCAATAAATGGCTAATGAATAAAACATATTTTTACATCTGGGACACATGTGGCTGCATTTCCGCTGTGTTGGATATCATGCAAGTTTAATCAGAAGCATTAAAGCAGTTAAAGGATGAGTCAGTCTACATGGTAGTAAAACATTTTATGGAGGCACCCTGCCTCACCTGAAATAAAGAGCAGCTCTGCCAGTGTCACAAGAAATGATTTTATTTTTATACAATGAGGCATATTAACCCTTTCAACCCCAAAACTCACCAGCAGGTTTGAAAGGCATAATGTTTTTTTAAGAAATCACCAGAATGATACCATTTGTACAGTCCAAAAACAGAAACATTCATCAGAGTTTTAAGATTCTGATGGTTTTTGAACAAATTATCTGTGATGTGCTGCTGATATTTCATCAGAATCACTTAATTCTATGTCTCATTTAAAGATTCACCATTTGCATTATCCAGATTCTGTAAAATATGTAAAATTCTGCATTCTTCAGCGCAACAGAGAAGCCAAGTTACATAAATATCTATAGTTTATAGAGTGACCGACGTATGGCATGAGAACTGTATCATACTACACAAACTAAATGTTTGCTCTGTCGTAGCAAAGGCACAATCTCCCTATACCATCAGCCTCGATGGTGGAACAGTTAACAGGTAGAATAAGGACAGAGAAGATCTGAAATGTAGCCAGGAGCCAAACCATGCGTAGCTTTATAAACAAATTAGAGCTTTCAAATCGATTCTGTGATGGTACACTGCCTCAGGTTCAGACACCAGCTGGATACCCAACGGAACCTGCATCCAGTTTGGAGATATTTTCATCTTTTAGTGCTATGAAACTATGAGCGTATTACCAACACCATCCCTTGTGTTCAACATTTTAATGAATCAATCTCCCAGTTTTGTGCCTCCTGTGCACAGATTGATCCTTTTAACGAGATTGCAAACGTTACACACCTTTCCATCTAGTAGGAGGTTTTATTTGCTTCCTAACTAGCTAAAGACATACAGCTGATAAACAGCATCATAGAAAAAAGGAGCTCCAATAACAGAGGAGATAGACAACTTATCATAGTCGGGCGTTTTTGAATTGTTTTTTCTTGTATTGGTAATAATAAAGTGAATCTGGGATCGAGGATTGATATTTACTTCAGTAGGACACGGAAAGAAGATTTCTGGATTGGTTATTTATAATAATAATAATAATAATAATGATATTGTTGTTGTTTTTGTTATTGTTATTATCATTGTTACTATTATTACTATCATTATGATTATTACTATTAATGTTATTATTACTAGTACTA
>OMNN01043908.1:0-12182 GCA_900302755.1 Chromis chromis
GAGTGGTAAATCAACAATTTAGTACTACAGTTTAGTACAAAGTACAGAATGAACTGTTGAGCTCAGCAACACCAAAAGACTTGGAAGACAACAGAAGTAGAACTACTAAAGTAAAAGAATTAAAGTGGATGATTGCAGAATTCTTTCCATGGTGAACAAAAACCCAGAGGCTTCATCAGTGATGAAGCCTCTTGGATGAGAGATGAAACGACTTCGAGAAACTCAAGCAAGTCCAGATGCTACGATTAAAACTACGAGGATAACCATGATTACAATTTTCTTTTAGACATTTTCTACCAAAATCTCATTTGGCTTTTCTGTTCTGAAGTGTTACCAGTGGTTTGCATTTTTATATTTACATTACTGAAGGACTCTGACATTAGCACGTCAGCCTCTGAAGACTGTTCTTGATCGGGGTTTTTGTTCACCATGGAAAGAATTCTGCAATCATCCACTTTAATTCTTTTACTTTAGTAGTTCTACTTCTGTTGTCTTCTAAGTCTTTTGGTGTTGCTGAGCTCAACAGTTCATTCTGTACTTTGTACTAAACTGTTGTACTAAATTGTTGATTTACCACTCCTAAAGTTTCTGCTATCTCTGATAGGGTTTAGTTTTTTCAGCCTCCTTCACTTTCATTGGCACTTCTTTGGACCCCATATTGAGAGTTCCCATTAACAGCTACCAAATGCAAATTCAACACTTGGGATCATCAGTAGACCTTTTATCTCCTAAATTTGTCATGAAATGACAAAATGGAGTGATTCTTTAAAAGATGGCTGTGATTTATGCAGCTTTGCGCTAGTTCATACAGGCATGGAGTGAGGCTAGTCACAAGGTCTAGCCTGTCCAATCATGCTCATAGTCAGTCCACTCCTCCCTATTAGCGTGCCTTATAACTGAGGCGGCGTTCATTCATTCAACCCGCTCTGTGCTGGCCACATCGCTGCTGCATCAGCCTTCATGATCATCAGCTTTCTCCTCCTCCTCCCCAGCCTCCTCCTTGTTATAAGAAAGATCTGTGCACGTATAGATTTGCTGCCTATTCAGACTTTTCCATTCTGTATTCTTTTAAGCATTGTTAATATCATGTTCTGCCGGGGGGCTTGTGATCTCAGGGATTGACTATGTCATGCTTGCGTAGATCGTTCTAGAGCATCACTCGAGCAGACTCACCGCCAAACATAACATGCATGTCAGTCTGAAATAAATGGTTAAAATCTGACGAAGTGTCCTGTCTGAACTGAAGGAATCTGACATTAACACGTCAGCCTCCTTAAGACTGTTGATCGGGGTTTTTGTTCACCATGGAAAGAATTCTGCAATCATCCACTTTAATTCTTTTACTTTAGTAGTTCTACTTCTGTTGTCTTCCAAGTCTTTTGGTGTTGCTGAGCTCAACAGTTCATTCTGTACTTTGTACTAAACTGTAGTACTAAATTGTTGATTTACCACTCCTAAAGTTTCTGCTGTCTCTGATAGGGTTTAGTTTTTTCAGCCTCCTTCACTTTCATTGTCACCTCTTTGGACCCCATATTGAGAGTTCCCATTGACAGTTAACAAATGCAAATTCAACACTTGGGATCATCCCTGATGAAGCCTCTTGGATGAGAGGTGAAACGTCTTCGAGAAACTCAAACATGTCCAGATGCTACGATTTAAACTACGAGGATAACCATGACCTGGATGACTGAGAATCTTCACAGACTCTAATCATGTTTGTTTTCCAATTACTTTTGAGGCTGAAAATGGGGGAACTGTGTAAAAACTTGGCTGTAATTCTACGGGTGCAAGTCTCCGACGGTAGCATGACAACCCTTGTTCTTCCTGTCTTTGGGAGTTTTTTTTTATTGTTTCTCAGTGGCCGTTGATACATTTCCTACTCTGTTCTGCTTTATTGAGAAAAATGCACATTTTGGTTTAGAGTTGTGCTGGGGTGCTTTGACCCCAATATTGCTACATGCAGATCTTGTGTTGCCTTTAATTGTCCAGATTGCTGCCTCACATCAGGAAGAGCAATGGAAATAATTTCAGTGTACAAACAAGTAACTATAACATTTAGAATGATAAAAGTAGGGACATTCTTCAAGTATTTCATGCAAATAAACGACTTAGCCAGTGCTAATTTCAAGGCAGCAGTAATTTATCATACAATCCCCTATAACAAACTTTTTGTGACAAGAAAAATGTTGAGGTCGTCCCGAGGCTGTCGTATTGAAGGTCTGGTCGTGTATTTAATTAGATTTTCAGGGACGGTTGAGTTATTTCAGTCACATCCTCAGTCATGTTTATGAGTGAATTTTACATAGCTGTTTTCCTGTGAGAATCATCTCTCCTGTTCTACAATCTCTGTATATGTATGCAACTCATCAACTAAAGATACTTTTCTTGTTAGATCTAATTGTAATGTTTATGGCATGGAGCCTGAGTAATTTATGAATGCAATACAGGGATGCATAAACTCTAAGAAGCTTAATCATTAAACCACATACAATGTGCTAAATTATGCTACATCTTACTGCCAGCATTGTCCTGCAGGGCTGATTCCAGTTGGACAATAATTCTGTGGCTTTGGCATTAAAATCAGCAGCTCTCTTCTGTCTTAAAAGTAAAAAGAGGAACAAAAAATGCTTAAAGAGCTGGAACTTTGTAAATGTTGATGCTTGGTCACCACAGTCTGACATCTGCACATCTCTTCTATTAAGATTATCATTTAGATGGTCGGTTGCTAACTTAGTGTATCTGTCTCCAATCCATTTTCACTCTCTGCCCTCATACTGCATCCACTATTACTTTTGATCTCACCTTGAGGCCTGAGTACAGAGCCGGCCCTACCCAATGTGGCGCCCCAGGCGAGAATTTATATGGTGCCCCCCTCCATCGGCAATTTACATACGTTTACAAAAGAAATTGAATAGCATTGATTTGTAGTAATATTAATTGGGCATTGCTTTACATTTTAATCAATGTGAGCTTTTCCATTTTAAGAGGTAACAGTAATAACTAGTTTTAATATAATTATACTTAAGGTGAAATCTTTCCCAATTTGTGGCGCCCCCTGGAGGCCACGGCGCCCTTAGCATTTCCCTATTGGGCAAGCCGGCTCTGCCTGAGTGGGGGCATGGACAATGGATCCCTAGGGGTGTCTGTGGTGTCTGGCATTAGGACGTTTCCATGGATCAGGACTTTTTCCGATTGAGATCTGGGGAGTTCCTCAAGACAATCCGGAGCACTTTTTGAGGCATGGCTGGGCACATAGTCCTGCTGGGGGAGACTGTTGGGAAGAGGTGTTGTCATGAAGAGGTGTGCATGGTGTGCAGCAATGTGTAGTTGAAGTGTATGTGTCAAAGTAACAACCACACGTATGCCAGGAGCCGAGGTTTCCCAGCAGGACATTGCATTATAATGACATGATCAATGATATTCACCTCAGCTGTCTGTGGTTATGATGTTGCGACTAATTAGTGTCATCAGTAAGTTTATCCGGCTAAAGTAATTCTGGGGCCCAATTACAACTTCATAACAGCATGCCAACAAGCTGGTGTGTTTGTCAGATTTTTCCTGAGTCTGCGCGTGTGTTACTTAGATTTAATCACCAACTGCTCCATACCTCAGGGTGATTGAAGTCTGCTGCTGTTGTAATCCACAGACAGCTGCTCACCTTGAATCTACTTACAAATTGGCAGTTGTGAGAATAATGAGCAAAGGTCACAGGGGGGGAAACGGTGAATGAGAAAACCAAACATTATATTTTCAGATTGTTCTGCAGCCCAACACCTGAGTCCACAGTGAGCAGTGTGGATTGCTCAGCCTTGAGCTCTGTTTGTTTACCGCAGCTTGTTGGCGCTTCAGTTCACCAAGTCATTTATATGCACTTCACACAGCTTTGTGTTTTACTTTGTGTTTTCACCACTGTCTCACGTTTGTTGGAAGTGTTCTCTTGACTGATAAGGCAGCACATTGTTACTGTGCTATTATCTGAAGTCATTGTAGGACCAGTCTGTATTTTTCCTGCATTAGTGCTGCTTCCGCCACTGCAGCCTTTTTCTCTCGAAAGTGGTAGGATTGAATCAGTAGATTGGCGCACAAACCTTTTGTCTTTGAGTTAATGTTTGATTGAACCCTCTGGCTGAAAACACTGAATAGAATAATTCCTCTCACTGCAGCACGGTGTTTATGCCTGAAAGTGGGGCAGAAGCAGTAAAGTCTGCATCTGCTTGAGGCCAAATACAGAGACTAGACAACAGCATTTTTGGACTCTTAAAGGGAAAATGAAGCGTCATACTGTTGTATACCTGAAATGAAGGGAATGACTTCAATTCTGATTCAAATCAGGTAGAAATCTTTAACCTCTCTGCACTGGTCACCTCTGTCGTGACCAAATATTCACTATGTGCTGCTGCACCATCCTACTTCTTCTGCTGCATTCAGAGCCCAGCATCCACCTGTGGACGCTGATATTTTTTATTCTGGTGGTCTCCATCAATCTCTCTTTCTGCTCCTGCTTTGGTTGGTTGAAATATTCATGTAGACAGTGAGGGAAACAGAGCTTGATGCCAAACTGAAGATTTTATGTATTCTCAATACAGTATTTCTGTTGAGCTCATGGCTACATTACTAATGGGCACACTTGCCTGTTTTTTTTTTTTTTTTGCATCTCTTTATGTGTATTAAAGTAGCTATCTATTCTTTTAATTTGATATGCTCATGTTTGTCACCTACGAAATTACAGATGTGTGAAAAATGATAGGAAAAAACTAAATGAATGAGTCAAGAAACACAACAGAGACAGAGGCATCCATGCGTAGCACTGCAGGGTATAAACCTTTACAACCAGTCATGCTCTGTGGCGTGTATAGAAATGCTGAGAAGGCCCAGTTGGTTGTGATTTTGTATCAAAATGACAAGAGGAAATGACCAAAGTGGCTTTGAAAGAAGGTTCACTGTTGGGGCACAGATTGCAGGAGCTTCAGTCACAAAGACTGTGCAGCAGGCTAGTGTTTTAATAAGTGACTGATGTGGCATCTGCATTTATATCTATGAGACAAATATAAGTACATTTCTAGAATTCCATTTAGCAGATGCTTTTATCCAAAGCAACGTACATAGGCAGGGCAGCATTAAGGACCTTGCCTAAGAGTCCTCGCACGCTGACCGGGATTTGCACCACAGATCTCCCATGCCAAGGTCTGGGGTGTTAGTCACTGAGCTATCCAGCTGTTATACTTGTAGTAGACAACCCACATTAGATAACTGTGTTGCTTGTGCATCCGTGTGAAAGGTAAAGATAAACCATGGAGCAGCTCTTTCTCAGGTGGCTGAGAATGTCACTTCAGAACACAATCAGACCGTCTGAAAGAACAGTCTGTTGACAATGAGAGAGGAATGTTACAGTAGGGTTGCAGTGCATAAAACCCCCTTTGCGTAGACAAATGTACATTTGAGAGTTCTGTGGTACAAAAACCACAGGCACTGGTCTACAGAGATGTGGGAACAGGTGGTCAGATGAATTATCAGACACTACATTCAGTGAATGCATGTGTGGCGTACACCAAGAGAACAGAACAGGCCTGAAGGCTTGATCCCAACATTGAGAGGCTCTGTTATGCTGTGGGAGGCATTTTGCTGAAATGGTTTGAGTCCACTTGTCCCCTCAGAGAGAAGGGTCACTGCAAATCAATACCAAGCTATTCTGAATGATCACCTTTACCCTATGATGAAGCATTTCTATCTTGATGGGAGCGGTCTCTTTCAGTGCCTCCATCCACAGGGCACGGCAGGTCACTGAATGGTTTGATGAGGATGAAAATGATGTCAAACATATGCTATGACCTCTCAACCCACTTGAACACCTATTTTGGACAATTTGTTGTACAGCACTCTCCTCTACAGTCATCAAAACATCAAATAAAGGAACATCCTTTGAAAAAATAGTATATTTTCATTTTTACAGCAATTTTTTTTTTTACTTTTTAATGATTATGTTTGGGACACTCACAGCACTAAATTTAAAGAAAGATTATGGTTTGTTTTACACAGAAAAAGTCCACCATCACCAGAAAATAATCTCTTCTCCTGTAGATGAAATGCTTTCATTTACATTTACTCAAAATGACGGTCTTCAGCTAAAGTGCATTTGTCACCTAAACCACAGACAACAGTCTGGATGCAACGGAAATGGTTTCTGAGAAGGAGGAGAGAATTGGGAGTGACTGTCTGCAAGTTGATGTTTTATAATAGTTCACGTGTTGCTCTCTACTGCTTCATAATAGATAACACAACATTTCATGTAGCAACAGCTCACTTTATGAGCTATTGCTACATTAGCCTAAAAATGATCTCATAAATTAAGCTAGGTTCTGCTCTTAATGTTGGTAGACCACCATTATTACAGCTTCCTCTGACAAAATGGGTGTGATGTCACCAGTTGTTTTGTGGACCAACTTTTTGAAGCCCAGGGACAGATCTGACCAAGAAGACACGGCCCTACGTACAGTAATATTGTACGGTATGTTAATTAAAAGGTAGCCCCAGGTGACAACTGCACTTTAGCTAAAGACCGTCATTTTGAGTAAATGTAAATAAAAGCATTTCATCTCAAGGAGAAGAGATCATTTTCTGGTGATGGTGGACTAAAACATGCCCTTCTTTATCATGTACTTTGCTCTAAATGGAACCATGATTTACAAAATTGACATGCTAAATTGAAGAAGACTTTGAATATTGCGAGTTCATAAACCCATGAGAAAAATGTTTACTGAGGTGACTAATCAAGAGAGAAGTAGGGTCATTTTCTCTTAGACTTCTATACAATCAGACTTCTTTTCGCAGCTAGACAAGTCGCCCCCTGCTGGCTGTTTAAGGCACTTCAGACCTAGAGGCAGTGTCCATCTTTTATAAACAGTCTACAGTGGCACACAAGACTAAGAGCTTGGTTTGAAACACCTGATTTTGACTGATTTATTGTTTGGTATTGAATTTGGAATCAAGAATCATGGAAATTGGTACTATGTTATGCCTGATCGGTGTATGTTGCAGCCCTATATGTAGTAAATTCTCTATAGGCCAAAAACTAAAAGAAATAGAATGATACTTTAGTTTCAGAGGACCTTTTGGTTTGCTCGAGAGTGACTCTGATTGCCATCTGATGATGTAGTGCTCAGACAGCGCCCTTTGCTATTTGCTCTTTTTTCCCACATGTCAGTGACAGACATAGCTATTAGGGATGCCATCTGTGGCCAATGGTTCAGAACAGAGGCAGCATCGTCCCAGCCAAAAGAGGGGGTGGCACAGCCATCAATCGCAGTGACATGCAGCAAACTACTGGGACACCATGGAACCTCTTCTCCACCTGACAAACACATTTGAAAAAGCTTTTTAGATTGCAGCTGCTGATACACACTTTTTGTGGCCAAGTTTGGAAACTTTAACTGTATCTGTTCTCATCACTAAAAAGCTGACTTCCTCTGCGTTTCTCATTTATCTGTTTCAGCGTGGAAAAAGCCTGATGGCATTTAAACTTCTCCATTGTATCAGACCCATATATTACCCGTAAGCACATTCACTTTTTATTCTGCGCTGTCCCGCTACCATTGCACAGGCTGCTGCACTTACAGAGGGATAAAGATTGAGTCTATCAATAAAAGGTTGAATGTGTTGTTCTTGTCCAAACAACTCACATTCCAGCTGAAATAAAAAAACAGCTAGCTTTGGGGTGAACTTGTTTTATGCTCTGAAATAGTAATTTAAAACACCTCTCTTGTACAGGCACCAAGATCTGTCACAAACAGAAATTGCCAGGAAGATAAATCCAGGGCACCGGGAGGCCTGGTCTATTGATTTCTACATAAGTAATGTCAGCGAATGGCCGAGTTCCTCTGTTGATCCGTCTGGCCCTCGGGACTTGCTGTTGTTCCTGCCTGCTGTCAGCCAATTTACAGTTGCTTAAATTCAAACTCTCCAAGCATCAACACCAATGATTCATGCAGGTGATGCTGTTAAGAAAAGCCTTGATGACCACTTACATACTTACATACAGCTTCATGAGAGTTGTTCTTTCTCCTTTAGACAGATGGTGTGCACCCATAACACCCATTCAAAACCCCTGATGAACATTCCAGAAATGTGCTGTCATCAAAGTGCAGTCATACTGTTGAAAAGCCCTGCGTAAGCTGTTGTTCTGAATTTCAAACTTTCTGAAGATGCAAGAATTTCATCTGACAGTTAAAATGAATGTTTAATGCTTTTCCTGCCGGCACAATGTTACACATAGCTTCTAACAAATAGCCCTGATTTGCCCTTTTACTCAGGCACATTTGTGTTAGACGTTCCCACTGACCCACATAGCACATGCTCTTCGGCGTGCCTTTTTCGATTGCTGGTGTTGCACTGCGTTGCTATTCCTATTCACCTTCTATTTCAGAGCTCAAGCAGACTGACTGAATGTTGATTTATCATTAGTACATTTATATAATCACAGCCTCATGTATTTTCATATTTCCTCACATGCATTTCCCTAAGCACTGATTCCACATTCTGGCCTCTTTCCAATTGTCTGGGCCTTAAGCACAATAGCTGCCATGAATGTCACTTCCTTTAACATCTGCAGCTTAATGTGGGGATGTATTTTTTCTGCACCCTGATTTACTGGGAAGTGATTTGGAGAAATCTGCAGCTGAAATGTTCCTAATGTAATGTTGCCATGGCTCTTCCATTACATTTAACTGGGACTATTATCTCAAGACTCTAAATGTCCCCTCCCATTAACAAATAACCAACAGTTGAAGTGCATGAATCAGAGCAGTAAAATTTAAAGGGCTCCTGTATTTTTAAATTGCCTTCTGGTTCCCTGCTGTTTCTCAAACTATCTAATGGGCTGCCTCAGCATTTGCACCATTTTACACATTCATACATTTACATTTTAGGGATTGTGCTGACATTGTGCTGCTGTGCGGCAGCTTAGGTCTGAGAGCCTCATAAAGCTGGACCAATCAGAAACGAACATTAGAGCAGGAATTTGTGCTGTAACAGTGTGACCATTAATATAAAGTGCTGTACATGTGTAAGGCGCTGGGAGCAGCACTACAATAAAAGCTTTGACTTACATTAATTAAGACTTGACTAACTAAATGGCATGCAGTTCTGACATTTCAGCATTTTAACGAAGATGGATTTTTTAACCACACTAATTAAAATATGTTCTCCAGAGATTCATGTTTTCCACAACTGAAATACCACTATTGATCTAGTGCCATGACCAGGCCAACATTGTCATGTGTGCGATATGTTAGTTGGACATTAAATATCTGCAAAACAAAATACATTCAGCCTTAGCTGTATTTTGTATAGTGCCAATTAGCAAGTTTGAGCCTGCTAACATGCTAAACTGAGATGGTAAACATTATACCTGCTAAACATCAAGATGCTAACATTGCTATTGTGAACATGTTAGCATGTGGACCTTATACTATAATGCAGAATTCACAAACTTCACACAGAAGCAGATGCAGATGCAGATGCAGATGCAGGGATGTAGGCCGCCCAACCCAGCTCTGACATCACTAAATATGGCTGCATCTCAGAGGTGAACCTGCAGGTTATTAATGAAAATCACCTGAAATATGTAATGTGATGTGTGACAGCCTCTGTTCTCATGGAGTCAGGAGCCGTTATCTCTCGCTTCCTATAGAAAATAAATGGAGATGTACTTCCAGTATAATGCACCACCTTCAACGCTCTCACAAACAGCTAACATGGCATACCAGGGGAATATATTTAGAAGAAAGTTTAAGCTCTAGACGCTCAACAGTTATTCGTCCTTATTTACTAAACACAACACTGACATTTTCTGTCGTCAAATGGAAGAAAAAGCAGCGCTGCTCCTAACCGCCTGTTTGATCTCATGCAATATGTATTTTAAAGTGTTCCTGTTTAAAGCCACACACTGTAGGAGGAGGAAAAGTACGTTCACCGAGGGCACACCGCTCACAACACCAAGACAGAAGACAAGCAATGGAACACCAGTTTATCTTTTAAACGATTTGACCTTTCTGTTACCTTTGACGGCCTTCTGCTTATATTTCCTGATTTCAGATGTTTTACAGCAGCTCCAGCCTAGTGTGAGCTAACCGAAGCATCCAGTAATGCTTCTTGTCAAATGGGCATCTTGTTGGAATGTTTTACCAAAAAAGCTGCAGAAAAGTTTCTTTCTCTTCTACTTCTGACTTTTTTTCAGAATTCTGACTGAGATTAAAGTCAGAACTTTGAAGTCTCCTCAGAATTCAGAGAAAAGTCAGAACTCAAATACATTTTTTACAGTGCCCCTAATCCTCCTCCGTACCTGTGCACTCTTTTACTGTGTACCTCCCTGACATGTGCAACATGCGTCAAACCAACCTGACATCAGATTGCATTTAGCAGCACTCCACGCATATCAAATAACTGTGCTCATTTACATCCATAGTCTTTACTTTCTGAGGATTCTTGTGACAGCAAATATGCCCCTTAGTCTTTTCCCTCTTTACAACTTTACAGAGTCTAAAGGACACATCATGCAGTGCAGGTTTAGCTTTGTAGGACTTCAGCTGAACATGCAGTGATAAATCTCCAGGATGGATATGTTCTGTTTGTATGCTTTCCATGGCATGCACAGCTTGCACAGATTCCTCCTCAGAGACAAAGTGAAAAAATGAGAAAATGTCTTGCTTCCTGAGTCGTACAGAGAAGGTCTGTGGGCAGAGGGAGGGGGTCGGGGGGGTTCGGGGCTTTTGGTGGAGGAAAGCCCAATAGAGAGCAGCATTGTAGGAAGAGATAAGTGCATGGATTCAGAGCACTTTGATCCCCTCTTCTCACAGATGCTGAATCTTCTCAGATTTAAAACTCTGTTCACGCTAAATAGGTCTACTTTGTCCTGCTTCTCTGTCTGCATACAAATGCCATCAGAGGAGGGGGTTTAGCTTTTAAACACAACTCAGTGCTAGGAACTAGTGCAGGGAAAATGACATGTTCTACTTCAGCTGAGAAATAAGATGTTGCTTTAGTGTTGCTGTTGAAAGCCTTTGAGTGGATGAAAGCATTGCTTTGCCATACTGTATATTTGATTTTAAATGGAATTTTAATTCTATGTTATTAACTAGGCTGGTCAGCGAAGAGAAATCTTCACACAAACAGCTGCATAAGTGTTGAATAAATACATTTGAATTAGTTTTATACTGACAACTGACAAAGCCAGCAGCAAGCAGCAAAGTGTACGCTGCATTGCAGCTTTTGCATCAGAACCTCCCAGCTTCTATATGCTTTATTAAAGCCCAAACATATATGCTGCTGTATAATTCATAAAAAAGTGTTTGCATTAATGTGAAAATAAGGCTGTTTATGAAAAGCTGCAGTTTGAAATGTAAGCTTTGCATCTAACAACACTGGTATGTATCTCCCTGGAGACAGACTCTAAGTGATGTGAATATGACTAATTACTGCCAAACAATGTCTGCTGAGGCCCTGAGAAGCCACTGAATGGAAATCACTAAACTAGTGCTATGTGGCACATACTGCATTTGGTACTATACAACCTTGACTGTACTCTTGAGTGTACAGTATTTTCATTATTCTTTTATTTGCCCCCAGCTGTTCTGCTCCTACAGTACCTTGATGCTTGTAGCTTTCTCCACCAACTAGCTTCAACTGCCTATTTGATTTCCGATACAGCTCAGGTCATGAGACTTTCACGGGTCTAGTCAGGTCTGGAATTGATTCGGAGATAATTGTCTCTGATAGGTGAATTCCAGTACTGAGCTTTGCATTTGCAGGGTGAGTAAAACTGCAAAACTGGACCCCAGCAGAACTCTGCCACATCCTGCCAACGCTATGTCGCTTCTACCGTTTATCTCAAGACTCTACCTTTTAACCCTTTAAGACCTGAGCCTCAAAATGTCCACCTGGTCTTTTTTTTCTTATTTTGATTAGAAAAAGGTAAGAAAATATCCTGTGAGTGCTGGTGCCCATTTTTTCGTTGCGCTTTACAGTCAATATGGTGTCATTATGGTAATTTTATCCAGCGGATTCCTGGGGCGGCACGAATGAAATTACCATAATGACACCATATTAGCTGTAAAGCGCAACGCCTCAGCTTTTAGAAACTGTTGGATTTTTTTCCGATAGCACAACCGGTGACATTTACGGTATTCCAA
>OMNN01043915.1:2545-17346 GCA_900302755.1 Chromis chromis
ATCAGGGACCTCAGCCTGCAGCCTGTGGACCGACTCGGCCTGCAGAATGACCTCTTCTCTCTTGTAAGGCTCATTCACACACACACACAAACACACACACACACACACACACACACACACACACACACACACACACACACACACACAAGGGCATACAGAGAACGCTACACCTGGGAAGTAAAAAAACAGCCTTTTTATTTTATTTCTTTATTGCAACATGTAATCAGCTACTAGTAGTTGGACAGCCCTATAAAGCTTGTCGGTTCAGATAGGAAGTCCCCTCCCTTCTAGACAAGCACATGAGTAAAAGAGGGCAAGTCTGGCATGTCCTTTTTAAATCTAAGGAAATGGTTTTTTTTAAATGTCACCTGTAGGAAACACTGGTGTTAATGGTCAAAACCACTTATTGGATCTGTGAAAATTGTGTGATTTGGAACCAAAAGCTGAAGATGAATGTGAATTTGAAACCTGACTTGATAGTGTTGTAACAGATGAAACACAATGACTGACTCTTTATTCATGTTCTGTTTGTTCTTCCCTGTTAGCCGTTGTTGTGACTCAGTATAAGCAAGTTTTGACATTAGTTCCTGTCTTTACACTTTCCTGTAACAATTATTTAGCAACATCAATGGATTGGAATTTTCCAGGACATTTTGTTCAGTCACATTAGTTATGTCATATAGGAGTAATGTTTAGAGCACATGGGTCAAACTAAAGGCCCGCAAGAGATGTATATTTCTTAATCTGGTAAACGAATGGGATTTATGTTATTGTAACAGGGCTCCAGACTGCGACCAGTATGGTTGCATATGCGACCTTTTTAAGAGTGTGTGAGTTCAAATTTAACGTGGTTGCATTGTGCGAGTGAATGCTGATCGTTAGCTGATCTGGTGGCTCTTCCATCGCCACAGGTAGCTGTTGCACAAGCTATTGTGGTTGGAAATAGTACTGTTTCTTCCTCATTGACTCAGTCTCTCTCAGCCTGACTTGTAAAACAGTCAGTTTCACTGTTACCGTGAACCAATGATGAAACGATCTACAGCTGATTATGTTAAATAACCCAGTGAGGAGGAGGCTGGAGGAGAGGGAGAGGTCTGACCCACCTGGTGATAAGTGTTCAGGTGCAGGCAGAGAGATCTCTACTGAGTCCGTTAAGAAGAAAAAGCAGCCCAAACATTCAGTGTTGATAACTCAAATGTTAACAGTGATCAGTTTTGACTATATAAACATGATTGACTCTGGTATTGACATTTAAAATGTGATCCGCTCGTAGAAAACTCTGCTAATGGAAAACAGTGCATGTCGATAAAAATCACTCTGTTTCAACCTGGATAAATCTGTGTAGAACTGGTGCAACACTGCAGTCGCCTGCCAGCGTCTACCACAGCCAGCATGTGAGGCGTTTAGGGACCATCGGTAAAATGTGGTATTTACCAATAAGCAGATGTTCAAGTGTTTAGCCTGTGACCTGTTTATGACTGATACCAGAAGAAGACTGGTGAAAAAATGAATATATTTTCAGATGAAAACATTTTACAGATATCAAGTGTTGTATCACTGGAAGTCAATGCACCATAACTAGGTTATGCAAAAACAGATGTTCATCAGCAGCATGGTGGATTAATGGAAAGTTGGTGGAAAAGTTAGTCTGGAGCCCTGTTTTGATATATAATATAATATAATATTTCTGTTATAATAACACAGCATTGTACAGCACGTACATTTATTTTACTTTTATGCAAACAAATTCACAATATTTGTACATTAAATGCAGAGACGATTATTTAACAACATTTTAAGGAGTACTTACATTTATACAGTCTTACAATTACAACTGGCCCTTTGAGGGCAGCCATAATGCTTCTGTGGCCCAGCATGAAAATGAGTTTGCTTCCCCTGGTTTAGAGGATCAGATAGAATTTATTGCTGTTTTTAAACTAACAGCAGGACTGAATTACTGTCACCACATTAAACAGCCACCTCTTAGTTTTTGTTATCATGTCTGTTCTCATGTTAATGTTTATTGGTGGATAGTCTTGCGTAGCCAGACCATTCTGAGAGCAGAAAGGGCTGGCTGCACCTCATTCTTATCATTCTGCTTTATGGGACAAAAATATTCTGGCTTGTTTATATTTATTTGAACTAATCACAGTTGTATTGGTAGCTAAGTAAAGGATGCAGTGACAGTGTTTCCGCAAAATACTAAGGGGGGGATTGTTTTGCAGGAACTAGCTGCCTAATTGCACAACCCTAATCCTCTGCAATATAAAACATATAGGTTGTTTACATATACTTTCTTTCTTTTCTGTGTTTTTTCTCCAAAGGTAAAATAGAAATGCAGTACATCATCATGTACTAAGTGATTTTTTTCTCAGACCATGAAACTAACAGTTATGACATCACTTGATGTGTCAAACTTTTGCGGACAGATTTCCTATCAGTTTACAGGAAGTTAAGTAGTGCATCAGAATCCTAAAAAGTCACCAAATTTCATTTCTGACTAAAACATTTTTAAAATTTGTTTATTATTATATATAAAGGCGTTTCTGAATATTAAAGATTTGAATTGTTTTGTGTCTACAGTCTCGTGCAGGGATGATCAGCACAGTGGAGGTGCTGAAGCTGATGGAGGCGTTCGTCAACGAGCCCAACTACACAGTGTGGAGCGACCTCAGCTGCAACCTGGGAGTGTTGTCTTCGCTGCTGTCCCACACCGACTTCCACGAGGAGATCCAGGAGTTCATTCGAGACCTCTTCACCCCCATCGGCCTTGAGCTGGGCTGGGACAGCAAACCAGGGGAAGGTGAGGAGGAGCTGGCCAACAACAGTGATCATGGGCTTTAAATCCTCCTAAATGATATCCTAGTAGATTCCTTTTGTCTTTATTAACATTTAACTAAAGTTAATTTATTATGAAGTAATTTCGTTTGAAGTGCATCACCATGTTTATGCACTTGCAAAGTAAGATCTTTCTACATGTGTTTGTCTCTGTCATGACTTATTAACTTTGGCTTAGTTAAGTTGCAGAGAAATGAAAAATCTGTTTTTGCACTGTAATTTACCCGACAATGATTCACGCAGCTATCAAAGGATGTCTGCAGTATTTCATTACACTTTACTATCATGTAGTCCAGAGGTATTATACTGTAACATTTTTTTTATTTCCATTAAGAATTGTAGGTATTCTAACCTGTCATTAAGTATAGTTTTGCCCAGACATAGGATAGGTCTTCCCCATTACTGAACGTAATGACTGGGAACTGAACTAGCAGCAGTTGTTCCAGGTTTGTTTCTGCTGTCCTCCTTCCATTTGGAGACAAGCAGAGTGTGACTGACTGACCTTAATTTGTCTGTAGAAGATCACAATCCATAAGAAAGACAAATACAAAATCCTGAAGGTGTTGTTTGTGTCCTGCAGGTCACTTGGACGCCCTGTTGAGAGGTTTGGTTCTTGGGAAGTTGGGCAAGGCAGGACACAAACCCACATTGGAGGAGGCCCGACGGAGATTCAAGGACCACATGGAGGGAAAGCAGGTCCTGCCTGCAGACCTAAGGAGCCCAGTAAGTAGACCATGCTCCTTATACTGGCCAACATGTGTCATTTAGAGGTGATAAAAGAAATAGCTTGGATTGCAGATAAAAGCACTTAAATGCAATAATAATAATAAGTTTATTTGAAAACAGGGACAGTGCACATTAATAACATTGCTGTAAATGCGCCAGAATTAGCCAGGAGGCTATTTTTCATCTGTAGTCCCTAGACAGATGTTAAAATCAGCCTAAAAACAGAACAGAATATGAAAAATAAGATAAAAATGACAAAGTTACTGGCCAAGGCAATCTGCAAAACATGCACAGCAGTTAACAACATGACAAAATAACATATATAACATCAATCAGAAGACATCCCTAGAACATGCAGCACAAAAACCCATGACGCAAGACACATCACACCACAGCATGCAAAGCAGAAGCACAGACACAAATGCATGCACAATCATTTGTTTGGTTAACAAAAGCCTTGAGCATGCTTGGAAATTCAAAGCGTTAAATTGCTGGTTACAGGTATGTGAAGTTAGCTATTTAAAATGAATGATTTCTATTTGTAGTCTTTCACAAACACCAAGTTGTAATAAGCAACCTAGGAGACTAGTGTTTATCATGTATATGGTGATAGGCAGCAGCAGATCTTTGTGTCCGTGTGGACGACTTATCCCCAATGTGATCAAAACCAGGAGAAGCCTCATAGCTGGGTCGCTAATATACATGGAAACACACTGACTGTGGTAAACTCTGCTGCTGCTGCTCTCTCTACTGATGTGTTATTTGTAAAGGTCGTACTGCCCTCCTGTTATACAAATGAATTGTCAAATTAATGTTTTAGGTTTCTGACTTTTTGAATTACAAGATACAGTATGTAAACCATATCAAGTACCAAAGTGACAGATAATGTCAGAGTCGGAATGTAGGTCTTCTACCATTTCGCTTAATCTCCCTCTACTTGTGACATTGACCTCCAAGACAGGGCTGTTTAAGTCAAACTGTTGTGCTACCAAGACTATGAAAACTCCCAGCACTGACAGGTGATGATTTTTAGCATGTCGAACGCGAGGCACGACTCTGTGATGTTAGATGTAAATCTTTAGGTGGCTTCAATGTCAATGTTTTTATATGCTAAGACAACCTGCAAGCAGATTAGAACACACTAATTGTTGAAGAAAAAAATCCAGAAGACCTTTAAAGATAATATAAAGCAATTAAAGCATAATTATATGGAATATAACAATTTCAAAGGATAATGTCAAAGTATTATTTTGACTGACTGTTTTGTTTTTTTAACCAGGTGTATCTAACAGTGCTGAAGCATGGAGACAGTGCCACACTGGACACAATGATGAAGGTAAAACTGCAGCAGGCCTGTTTGACTGTGACAAGCCAAAGTGAACTTTTAGGAATTTCCTGATTGTTTTGCATTTATTGGTCATGAAATGGGACTTAAAGTGATCCTGATGCTGCCCAGATGATGGTCTCATGTTGGTATGCTGTGTTGTCTTCTTGTCAAACAATTCATCCTTAGTTTCATTAATCCACAAAACGGTCACCATGCTTGGTTAATGGTCTTCGTATGTTAAACTTATAAACAGATGTTAACCAGCAGCAATAATTCCTTTAAGTGTTGAGCTTGTGCAGTCATCTTAGCTGGAAGAGTAGCTGCAGCACGTAACTGTCTCTGTCTCCTGACTGTGGACTGATGAATATCTAAACTTTTTAAGATTACATTTCAACCATTTCCATCTTTATGCAAATCAGCTATTCTTGACCATAAGTAGAGCTGCAAAATTAATTGAAAAAAACAATCATGATCATGGGCGGCTCGGTTGTTAGCACTATCACCTCACAGCTAGAAGATCCCCGGTTCGCGTCCCGGTTAGGACACCTGGGATCTTTCTGTGTGGAGTTTGCATGTTCTCCCTGTGCAGTGTGGGTTTTCCCCAGGTACTCCAGCTTCCTCCCACAGTCATGCTGAGGTTAACTGATGGTTCTAAATTGCCCGTAGGTGTGAATGAGAGTGTGCTTGGTTGTTTGTCTCTCTATGTGTTGAGAGACTGGCGACCTGTCCAGGGTGTCCCCTGCCTTCACCCTGAGTCGGCTGGGATAGGCTCCAGCCCCCCCGCGACCCTACAGAGGATTAAGCGGTGTATAGATACAGGATGGATGATTTTGGCTTCCTACAATTATATAAACATTATTGACTGTGATATTGACATTTGAATTGCTCCACTCATAGAAGACAACCCATGCAGATACAATAACCTGGTTTTAACTTGGGTTAGTGTGACATTAAAACGCTTAATTTCTCTCTTTTCACTTGCGCTGCAGTAACTGAGTGCAGACTATGTGCTTGTCTGTGCGCAACAGACAAGCTAGTATTTACTGTAGCTTGCATGTGAGATATTCAGGAAACATCAGTAAACTGTAGGTGTGTTGATGCACAGATGTTCAGCAAGTGAGGAAGAATCTTTTTTTAGTCTTATTTGAGACGTGTGCATTAGCAGAAATATTTTTAAGTATGAGAAAATCTCAATATTGTTCAAATTAATGACCATCATGTCTTTGGTTGGAGAGAACTCAAAATGTTCCTAAATTTGTGATCAGCGTTACAAGATTAGATTGATTGCAAATGAATATTAAACACTGAGCTTCATTCTTCTTCCTACATTAATAGTATCTGTTTTTTGGCCTTTAGCTCCACAAGCAAGCAGACATGCAGGAGGAGAAGAATCGCATTGAGCGGGTGCTTGGCGCCATCTCTGCCCCCGACCTCATCCAGAAAGTCCTCAACTTCGCCCTCTCGGTACGTATGGCCTTGTTTATTGCATGTCTGCAAGTTTTGTTTTGTTTCTCAGGGACATGGAGGAAATGAAACAGATTTATTTTAAAGTGCTATTTTTAACCAGTATGCTTCTAATCATGTGTTAGTGACGCAAACAAGAACTAGTGGTTTCTGTTTTTATTTTCTTTAAGTACGTTTTTAAGGTCTAGAGCTGAAGTCACATTATTTTGCTGTGCCTGTGCTTCATTTTAAAGATTATAATGGACTGAAAGTGTTGCATTTTGAATTTTAAAATAATGGTTAGAATTAGTCTGAACTAAAAACCTTTAATTGCTTTTAATAGAAACTTGAAGTGAAAATTAATTACTATCATCGATAGGTGGACCTAGTCTGATGTGCATTCTGGGTACATCAACTTGCAATTACAGTTTCATTTAGCAGACGCTTTTATCCAAAGCGACGTACATAAGTAGGTAGGCGGGGCAGCATTAAGAACCTTGCCTAAGGGTCCTCACTGGATACGCGTCCTGCCTGGGATTTGAACCACCAATCTCCCCTGCCAAGGTCTGGGATGTTAGTCACTGAGCTATCCAGCTGCAGTGACAAGGGGTTAAGATCTTTAGAGAGCTCTCTGCAGTGAATGTCCCTGACTAGAATGCCTCCCATCACTGCAGCTAACTTGTCTTTCTCATGGATCTTGTCCCTTACAGGAAGAGGTTCGTCCCCAGGACACAGTGTCAGTAATCGGGGGCGTGGCAGGAAGCAGTAAACATGGTCGGAAAGCTGCCTGGAAGTTTGTGAAGGATAACTGGGAGGAGCTTTACAGCCGCTACCAGGGAGGTTTCCTCATATCACGGCTTATAAAGGTACAAAGGCTTCTGATTTATGAACACGGTCTCATGAGGTCATGTGTTGCTATGTCCGTGTATGTTGAACTTCTTTACCACAGGCGCTAACACAATGAAAACAACTTATAAGTGAGCAGAAGCTTCATTTGCACAGCCTGTCTGTGTTTGTGTTTATTTTCATTTAATAATCGGATGCTTACTTTCAGTCACAATAGAGATACGAGTTTGTTTATTTTTGCGTTGCGGGTCACTTTTGTCTTGTTCTTGTGTCTTTGCAGCTCACAGTCGACGGATTCGCAATTGATAAAATGGCTGCTGAAGTGAAGGTGAGAACATGGCTCAACACTCATTAGTAGTTGTCATTTAGGCATTTTATTCCCATGTTACTTTAAAAAAAGAGAATTGTTATAATGTCACATGTAATGTGAAATGAAAAGGTAAGTCAAGAGTATTTAACGATAGGAAGAACAATTACTTTGTCCTCAACCTGCTTTAAGCACAACTGGGCGGTGGTAGAGTGGGTTGTCCACTGATCGCAAGGTTGGCGGTTCGATCCCCAGCCCCTCCGCATGCCGAAGTGTCCTTGGGCAAGACACTGAACCCCAAGTTGCTCCCAATGGCAGGCCTTGTGTGGAAGTCTGTCGCCAATGGTGTGTGAATGGGTGAATGAGAAACACATTGTAAAGCGCTTTGAGTACCACTAATGTAGAAAGGTGCTATTAAGTGCAGACCATTTACCATAGATGACATGTGCAGTGTAGTCATGGGGTAAGTTTGGACAAAATTTTTACAAATCTTGTACAGCACAATTGTCTGTTTGTAAAACTGAATCATTTTCATATCACTTAAGATATTTGACTACCTTTTTTACCGCCATATTTCTTCTTCGTCACCTGCTGCTGCCATTATTAAAGTGTGTTTGACTGGAAAAGCTCATCAGTGGTGACAGGTTATGTTACTGCCATGACTTCAGATTTCCCACTGCTAGCGCCGGTGTTGTTTGAGAGATAGCAGAGGAAGCAGTTTGCAATATAGACATTTTTCATATTGTACAGAAACAATAATATATGCATTTCTCAGCCTTAATGTGACAAATGTAAAGTTTGTCTGTGCAGGAAGGCCCAGAGGAGTCATACAAGCCCTCTTGAAATGTCATCTTGTTTAATCTGATGTATTTTCTGTTGAACAGGATGTTGGGTGGGGCACAACACATGGAGGAATCAATTTTAACTGTAGCTCGATAGGAAATCAGTCAAAGTGAAAGGTCATTAATTTGTTAGAACAATAGGGGAAGGACTACTCATTTGAGCCGTTTCAGTATGTCTTCATGGTCTTGCTCAAGGACACATGGACAGAAAGAGGTTGGTCTCAAACCACCAGCCTTATTATTCCTCCACCTGTCTTTGTTTCTGCAGCATGCAGACGCTTGTCTCATAATTAATAGGGCTGTGGGGACCTAGTGGTTTGTGAAGTGAACTTGTAACCGGTGGGTCGCCGGTTCGAGCCCCCGGACTGGCAAGAGGCTGAGGTGGGAAAGTGAGAGCGACCGCTTGTCCCAGTCACCACCACTGTGGGCCCTTGAGCAAGGCCCTTAACCCCTGACTGCTCCCCGGGCGCTGCACCACGGCAGCCCACTGCTCCTAGTATGTATAGTTAAGGTTAACTTTGAATAGGATGAGTCAAATGAGATTGATGTATTCCACCACCCGAACAGATCATGTGTGACCTTAAACGAAATATGCTGAATGTATTTCTTCCCCATAAAACACTTGAAGAACATTTCTTCTGTCATGCGTTTTCTTTTTCTTCACTTGTTAGTGCATTTTGTGGTGTGATATTAAAGCCAACTGTTTATCAACTGAATACTATGAAACTAATGGCAGGGATGTGAGCAGGTCATGCATACAGTATATGTGTCTTTGTGTATGTACACAATGCAAACAAAACAGGGACCCACCTGCAACAACAATGCTCCATAGCAACATGGCAGCTTTAAAATGAAGTTTTCCAGGAAGTGGCAGTTAATCAGGAATTTAAACTTCCTCTTTCATATGGTCTATAAAATCAGACAGATTCATCCTCTTTGAAGTATGAATGTATTCAGCAAATATAATAGCAATCTGGCAAGCAGTTGTTGTCTGGCCAACTCTTGGAACAGAGAAACTCACTGAGCGACCAGCTGATGTTAACATCCCACCACACAATTTAACATACGATACATTCAGATTGTAATTATTTATTTATGGTTCATTCGATAGAGACAGATATAGTAAACGTAGATAAACTAAAAACATCTATCAAATGCAAGTAGTAGTAGAGTTAATAGCGAATAGTAATTTGCAACACCCATCTGTAGAAAGATTTTTATAAAGCTTTATCATTGTAATGTAGATATAATTCTCTAAATGCAATAAAGATAAAGGCATCCTTTGTTACTCCATTAGTCCATATGCTAGTCTACAGAAAGTATATTAAACTAGAAAAGCACTCGGAGAGCTCAGACCTCCGCCAAGCAGCTGCTACCTTCTCAGCTCCGTGGCGTATACCGCAGTAAGCGACACTACTGTGTTAGCTGGTTTTGTGATGGTAACAAGCCGTCTGGGCCGCTATCAAAACAGGCAGCATGGGAGGCAGTAAACCTTGGAACTGGATCCGTTTATTTGTCACAGACACGGTGAAAGAGTCCAGCACGAGTGCCGGGCAGGACAGACACACAACGCACTTCATCTACTACTACTACATAACCCATAAGCCACCGCGCTTAAAGGGGCAGGCTCAGGCCGGTAACAGCTCATTTCCTCCCATATTGTGATTTCCACAAGCGGCATTTTCTCATTTTTGGTAATCCAGAACATCACCAAAATGTAATCACCTGTTCCTTGACCCATTATCAACATTTCCTGGAAATTTCATTAAAATCTGTTTGTAACTTTTCAAGTTATCTTGTTAACAAACAAACAAACGCCAGCAAAAACATAACATCACTTTTCTCAAATACAGATTTTCACTGCCAGTTTGAGAACTGAACCAGAAGCTTTCTGATTATGAGCCAGGCTTTTTCCTGCTCAGAATGGGTCTTTGGGGGGTGCTGGTGATTTTCTGCTGGGAGTGGCTAAAACCTCTACGCAGTAAAAACCCAACAAACCTGCTTTTCTGACGTTTAGACCATCTTTTCCCCCATTTCAATTAGCAGACAATTAATTCATCACTTTATTTGGATTAATGACTCGTCATTTATCAGAAAAAAGGTAGTTTGATGTCACATTTTAAGCTTTTTAAATGTCAGGATCTGCTTTTCTTTCCTGTTTTATATCATCGTGAGCTGAATATTTGGGTTTTCACTGTCTGTCGGACAAAATAATCAATTTACAGCTCCATAGTGGGCTCTGGGAAACTATCATGGCTACTCTTTTCACTATTTTCTGACACATTATATTGACTACAAATTTACTAAAAAAGGTTGATAAATGTGCTAATGAAAAGTATTGTTAGTGAAAGCTCTAATCCCATGATTAGCATACGGCTCAAATGGTTTAGTGACACTGGTAACCAGCAAGCTCTCCTAATTACCTGAACAGTCCCGCTCAGGCTGCTGCTTACTTTCTCCTCTTCTACTGTTCAGCAGCTTTTAAGTGGAGCTGTTGTCAGAGGTGGTTTTCTCACTGACAGCAATATCTGATTTCTGCCTCTGTGCTGAAGGCTTTGTCATTCTCATCACTGTTGTTCTGAAGCCTTGTGAGTCATCACATGTGTGAGAACAGTTTCGTCAGAGTTTGATTTGTTGGTTAGATGCTGAAGCCGTTCAGTCATTGATCTCTGATACAGACACACTTCGGTTCCAGCATCTTGTGCCTTGTTAGCTCTCGTGCTAATATGACTGTAAGATGTCAGCATCTCTCCAGGACACATCCATGTATTACAACATTTGTTGTAATTATGTCACAAATTGATGATTCAGAGCAGCAGGGAATCAACACTTCATTTCTGCTGAATAGGAATAGGCACTGTGTTTGTACAGTATTCCTCCCCAGAAGATTTCCTCTTCAGATAGAAGTGATACAGATGTTTAAATGAATTGGTTTCTTAAGGTTTGGGGTGAGGCTTAACTTAGAGAAAGAAAATAGCTGATAATAATGAAAAATAAAGCATCAAGAGATACTTTAGTTTCCTTATGTTGTGTAAAATATATAAGGGTCTGCTTTATTTATTTTCACATTAAACAGCAGAACAGCAAAATGAACCAGGTTCAAGTGGTGACTCATCCACTACAGCAGGTGTGACTAATGTTTTTTAGTCGTATTCCAGTTGGAGCAGTGAACGCTGGTGTTTACAGGTTCTGGGATACTCTGAGTGACTTTTATGTTATAAATTCCTTATATTAAAAATATTGTAAATGCTTTAAAAGGCATTGCGGATTTGCGTAAGTCACTTGAGATTCCTAAACAGCTTCACAAATTTCCTATCAAAAACCGATTAGGTGATTTGCAGGTGGAAAGACCACATGTTAAAACTCTCAGTGACACTTCAAGTATTTCAGTGACTATATTTTAACTCCAAGCAGGTCCTCAGTACACATTTAATGAAGTCTAGAGCGGCAGTGAGCCAGAAACGATCTTGGTTGACTGAAATCTTACATACTCTTCAACCAATTGGTTGATGGTGGGGGAAAAAAATCTTCTCATTATTTCCAGATGAACTAAAGGGGCCACAGTGCACTGAGTCCACGCTACATGCTGGACTTAAACACCTAAATGAAATGTAAGCAAACATAAAAAGCTAGTATTTGCAGACCAGCTTGCACCTGCCCATATTCAAAGGATTTCTAAAAACAGAACCATATCAGCTCATGATCCCATCACAAGAACATTTGAGGGATATAACACAGACAGGTTAGCCTGCTGATTTAAGATAATCTGTCGGTTGTTGAGCTGTGATATGGAAACTGCTGTTTGGGAAGTTTACAATCAACTTTTTGGCCACACTAAATGCAGCCAAACAGACGTCTTCTTTGACATGTTATCAGTTAATTCGTAGCCGACTCCGAGTAAATGCTCAGTAAATGTTGAATAAGTTAGACTTGGCAGTCTTCATAAGGGTGGGCCACTTCAAAGTTGTGAAAATGTGGGGGTGTTCACAGGTAGTCTATTCCACTGCCAAAAATAATGGCTTAATCTTAGAAAGTTGTTGACGTAGCATTTTCCCCTTTTGAAAGTAACACCAGTGATTGTGTGATCAATGAGAAGCTGGTTGGATGAGAATATATCAACCGTCCAATGTACCAGTCACCACCACAGGCCTAATCAAGTCATTGATATAATGTTGAAAATGATTCCTATGTAACCTAGACGTCTGAAAACCTCAAAACTACACACACAGACTTCTTAACGAACACAACACCAAAACTATGCAAATAGAAACACACATTCAACAAATTTCAGTCACCTCTGCCTGAATAATGAACCTGCAATGCATTCAGATGAACAATGATTCCTTATATAGCTGCCTACTAGCCCACTCGTGAAAAAAAACAATCTGATGTTGTATTGGGATTTTTCTTTATAGATATGAAAAATATTAAGTTTACTGCTGGTAGCAACCATTTCTCGAAATTCTGTTGAGTATAATCTATATAATCTAACCTTTATTGATCCCTTGGGTTCCTTCCTTCTCTGCATTCATCCTATTCAAAGTTAACCTTAACTATACATACTAGGAGCAGTGGGCTGCAGCGGTGCAGCACCTGGGGAGCAGTCAGGAGTTAAGGGCCTTGCTCAAGGGCCCACAGTGGTGGTGACTGGGACAAGTGGTCACTCTCACTTTCCCACCTCAACCTCTTGCCAGTCTGGGTGTTCGAACTGGCGACCCACCGGTTACAAGTTCGCTTCACAAACCACTAGGACACCACTGCCCCACCTCATGATTAAAATGACATCAGTGGGACAGACATGTAATTTACTTATGACTATCGAAAGAAAACACCTCCTAACAAACAGAAAACAGGAAGACAATAAGACTGGTTGAAGAGGTCAAATTAAGTGATATTTCAGTGTGACATCAGGCTAATATGAATGTACAATACAACACTCAGACACAATCACACTCACAGACTCAGTGTTTATATAGAATAGCATCATTAAATGACTGGGCACACCGCAGGATGTAACTTGTTGGTGTTTTTGTTTTTTTTATCCCTGCAGGCGAGTACATCAAGAACTGGCGACCGCGCTACTTTCTGCTGAAGACAGACGGCTCTTTCATTGGCTACAAGGACAAACCGCAGGACTCTGACCTGGCCTACCCGCTCAACAACTTCTCTGTAGCAAGTAAGACACAAGCAGACCATCACACGTCTCAAACTCTACCAACAAAATATGTGTGTGACGCAGCACATCTCCGTGTGCGACTTTCAGAATGTCAGCTGATGAAGACGGAGCGGCCCAAGCCGAACACCTTCATCATCCGCTGTCTGCAGTGGACCACCGTCATCGAGAGGACTTTTCATGTCGACACTCCTGATGAGAGGTGAGCCTTCACCGTCCTCCTCAGCAGTTTTTCTTACATGGGTAAATCTCCACAAGAGCTTCAACTAAATCCACAGATATACCTAAATCATACACAGTAATAGATGAAAAAATCTACCTGCCAAACAGATTTTTTACCAGCCAAAATATAAATTCTGTTTTCGTGTCACAAATACATTTGTTTTAGTACATTTCAATGAAATAATGTGTTAAATAAACTAAAGAAGGAAATCAGAGCAAAATGTAGGCTAGTTTTCCCTCTTGCTCCTCGTGTTTTCGCTTGGGAGTCTGGCTTACTCCTTTTATATATCGCCACAGTTATATATATATATATATATATATATATAGCCAAAAGCTAACGCTTGCCGACTTGCTTCGGGACGGCAGGACGAAGAGGCAAACTGATGTCACTCTGGTGCGTAGTTGACGTCAACGAACGCGCGTTCCGGTGCGTGCGCGTGCATATCAGTGCGTGTGTTTGTTTGCGTCTGTGTGTGTGAAATAAAGGGAAGTTGCAGCTAAACCAACACGCTGCCAAAAGTCGTCATCATTTAAACTTAATAACAACAATATTTTATTGACAAAAGTTACCCGCCATGTTGCGCATGGCCCTGTGAAATGTACTCGCCAAATGGAAAATCTACCCGCATTTGGCACTTGGCGGGTGTTAATTTCGGACCCTGAACACATGCTTTATTTACATATAAAAACAGACGCATTCATATACAGTTCTCAATCACAAATATGCAAAATTGCTGAATTGTTACAAAATCAGTGCAAATGTTTTCTGGTTGGTCCGAACTACTTGGCTGTATGTGGTTGAACAGTAGGGGGTCCACAGTTCCAATTATTACTAAACTGCAAATCTGCATATCACAGCTCAACAACCAGCATGGCATCCATCCATCCATCCATTATCTGTACATTATCTGTACGCCGCTTAATCCTCTGGAAGGTCGCGGGGGGGCTGGAGTCTATCCCAGCCAACTTAGGGCGAAGGCAGGGGACACCCTGGACAGGTCGCCAGTCCATCACAGGGCCACACATAGACAGACAACCAAGCACACTCTCATTCACACCTACGGACAATTTAGAATC
>OMNN01043922.1:1559-13900 GCA_900302755.1 Chromis chromis
TTAACTCAAAACAAGGGTAAGGTGACAAACAGAATTAGCAAAAGATGCTAAGTGCACAAAATACAAAAACCAACCTAAACTAAACTGGTGCCTCCGAACATACCACACAGACACATGACTCGAATCACCACCCACTGGTG
This sequence comes from Chromis chromis, assembly GCA_900302755.1. Lineage (NCBI taxonomy): Eukaryota > Metazoa > Chordata > Actinopteri > Pomacentridae > Chromis > Chromis chromis. The sequence goes on from OMNN01043922.1 coordinate 1,700, forward strand.
GTGACAGGACAATAGCATCAGAACACACAGAAGATACTATGTCAAAACTCTGAAGTGACAGAAACTAACAGAGGTCTTCACTAAGACATACCAAAATACCTCTAAACGAAGTTAGCTCCTGTACCCCAAAGCTATGAGTCAGTAGCCACGGAACACACAACAACAGAGTGGCTACAGTAACATTTAACATGTACCATAAGACAGGAGGCACCAGGGCGAACTGATCAAGGTAAATCCCAGCCGCCATGACTGAGGGTTTGGTTGATGATTTATAGGTTGCAGGTGTGCTGATAGCTGCAGTGGATTGGATGATGGAGGGAACAGGCAGAGGATGGCCCAATCTGGTAGTCAGGAGGCGGGGAGAACACATGCTGGAGTGCAGTTCTTCTCCTGAATAATCAGCCGAGATGGCTGGCAGCTGGGCTCCAGCGCAGACTCCCAGGCCAGCCACTGCTGGGTAACACCGGCCATCCTGACAGTTCTGAAGAACAAAGGGTCACCACACAAGGAATACGGCACACTGATACCAGTGGCCGTAACAGTGTGAATGTGAGTGTGCTTGGTTGTCTGTCTCTATGTGTAGCCCTGTGATAGACTGGTGACCTGTCCAGGGTGTCCCCTGCCTTCACCTGAGTCGGCTGGGATAGGCTCCAGCCCCCCTGCGACCCGACAGAGGATTAAGCGGTGTATAGATAATGGATGGATAGATGAATGGATGGATAAGTGCTAAAGCAAAAATTCCTTTTATGCTTATTACAGGCTGGGATGTGTCAATGATTTACACCAACATTGATTTTGATGCATTATTATTTTTTTATGCAGTGTAACATTTTAAAAAATGTCCCCATTGAAACCCATTCTAACTGCTATTTTGATCTCCCATTCTGGAGCTTTGGCTTCAAAATTGTCATTTTAACTGTACTCCACTAGATTGTGTCACTTTTACAATACAGGCTTTAATTGTTTTGTCGCTTCCTGCTATATTATAGAGCTCTGCAGGCCAATGGAAATTTTGCAGCGTATTATTAATGTATTATTTAATTTCAAAATTCACCCCCAAAATATACACCTTTACCAAATGTTATACCCAAAGCATAAACACAACCACAATTATCTGCAAATCAAACATGAAAAGGACAAAAATGTGCTCAAGGGCTCATGAGGGTAGTTTCTCATTTTATCTTAATCTCTGACTTGTTAAAAGTTTTAGATGGATATAAATAATGATTTTATTCAAGCTACAACAGGCCAGACTCCTCACTCCTCACTGCGGTTGCTTGTGCTGATAATCGAAATAATAAAAGCCCAGTTTATCATAGCTCACCTTTCTTTATTGGACTTGCACTACTTTTCCCAGGGGGAGAAGGGGGATGCTGGTCCAGAGGGCGCTAAAGGAGACCGGGGTGAAATTGGCCTGAAAGGAAAGGAAGGACTACCTGGGCCTCCCGGGCTGGTGGGGGTGAGGGTAAGTGTCTCGGGAGTAGCTCCAAATTTCATTCAGTGCCAAGAAAAAAGACAGCTCTTTTGGTCCGCTTACAACCCTGTTCGATTTTTCTTTTTACCAGGGTCAGGAGGGTAAACCTGGCAAAATTGGGGAAAGAGGAAAGCTGGGAGAAAAGGTTTGTCAGTTCACTTGCTTGGAGCTAAATACACCTTTCATTCTTGGATGTCTGTCAATTTGCTCTCTTGTGCTGGGAGTTAAATAGTTCTCTGCTGCAGTAGTAAACAAACAGCGAGGTCAGCAACCTCCATAAGCGCCATGTCGGAGGACGCTTGTCAAATAGAGTTCTCGGCATCAAATGTTTGAATTGTCAAACTAGCTGCAGGAGTGTTTGTGCGCTCAGTGCATACCTGCTCATTGACGGGCTTTTCTCCAGGGGACCAAAGGTCAGCAGGGTCATCTGGGTGAGACGGGGCCAGTCGGCGATCAGGGAGAGCCGGGATTTGTCGGGCAGAAGGGGGCGAGAGGAACCATCGGACCGGTGGTGAGTTCTCCACAGAAGCACCGAAGGACTTAATTAGCTCGACTATATATGGGCTAAATATATATATTTCCCCAGGGTGCTCCGGGAAGAATGGGCCAACAAGGAGATCCTGGCATATCAGGTTACGAGGTAAGCACTTCTTCATTTCAAGCATTTAATTGCGGGATGTTATTAAAAGTGAGAGACTTATAGCGTTTTTTTGAAACCAAGCGAATGTCTACTCCTCAGTTTGATGGCTATTTAAACGGAGGCAATTAACATTTTTAAGCCTCTAAAGTAAACGTTCTATTTCAGAAGCTCTATTCTCTTTAGAGTAGAGTGCGAACGCCCCGGTGTAACATGAGGTGCCTTGTTAGCAGGTATTTTATTTTTCTAAAAAGCCTAAATGGTGTTTTCTTTGAGAGGTGTCTCATTTCATACAGAACATTATTGATTGAAACCATTGATTTTTTCCCGGTAAATGCTATGTTTTTATTATGACTCTGTGCCTGAAACAGTCACGGCCGGAGGCATCGTGTTTTCTGGTTGTCCGTCATATTCTCGTGAAGGCGACATCTCGTGAACGCCTGAAGGGAATTACTTCGAATTTGGCACGGATGTTCACTTGGACTCAACAATTAACTGATTAGATTTTGGAGGTCAAAGGCCAGGATCACCATGGCCTCATGTCCATGTTATTCTTACCAACAGGAACGCCTTGAGAGAGTTTTATTACAGCTCGCAAGAACTTCGACTGAATTCGATTAGGTTTTGGTGGTCAAAGGCTACTGTGACTTAGGAAAACAGGTTTGTGCACAATAAATAAATCAAGAATTCATACATTAATTATGGCAACATTTCACACAAATATCTAATAGGATAAAACAAGGAAGAGATGAGATCTTAAATCCAGAAAGTCGAAGGTCTATTTGAGATGTAAACTGCATTCTAGGCGGTCATTCTACTTCCTGTGGTCTTAACCCTTTAAGTCCTAATGTCTCATGGGCGACACATTTGGCCAAGCGAACTTTGGAATACTGTAAATATGTCACTGTTTGTGCTATCGGAAAAAATCAAACGGTTTCCGAAAGCTGAGGCGTTGCGCTTTACAGCCAATATGGTGTCATTACGGTAATTTCATTCTGATATGGTAATTTCATTCGGATACGAACGTCGTTGCACTTTACAGCCAATATGGTGTCATTACGGTAAATTCATTCGAGCTCCCCCAGGAATCCGCTGGATGAAATTACCGTAAAATTACCGTAACTCTTATAATAGGCAGTAAATAGTAAATAACTGCCAGATATTGAAAGTTTCTTCTGAAAAAATGGGCACCAGCACTCCTTTTTGTAATCAGAATAAGGAAAAAAGACCAGGCGGATATTTTGAGGCTCAGATCTTAAAGGGTTAATGAATCGCAGGCTTTTCTTTTGTTACTGGAGTTTTATGATTCACTCTAGTTGTGGGAATCCCCTCTTAACAACTCTTTGTGTTGTTTTGGTTCTCCTCATTTTTAATGGAGTGCAGGTTAAATCATTTCCTCACCTCTTATAGTCTCCAGCCAATGACTTAACTTCTGTTTCTCTTAATTCTTTACTATTTAAACATATAAACCAGGCTAAAATACAACTTCCTAGTCCTTGGCATTATGTATGTTAGTAACACTTCATGCAATTTATACATATCCTGACCTGAAGCTGACCACTGTAAGGAATAAAGCAGCCAAACACACCAAGGCAACTTTATTATGTTGGAGGCCAAACAAAGACACATCTCTCAGAGCAGATAAAAAATTGAATAGCAAAATAAAGAAACCAAGGTCTGTGGGCGAGCCAGCTAAATGTAGCTCTCTTCTATCTAAACATACCAATAAAACAAACAAAGGACTTCACATTTGCTACTGAAAAGATGGAGGTGAAACAGAGAAGCTTTTTTATTTTTTTTATTTCGTATACATAGTGTGAAAATTGCAGTATCACCGGTCTGTGTATTCACATAATGGATTTAGGTTAAGAGTGGGAGGAAGAAATCGATCCTCGCAGATTCAAGATGGCAGCATAATGAGATTGTTGACACTCACAATATCACCGCAGCTTGACTGATGAATTTGAAAATTGCGTTTTCAGTGGTAAAAGAAGATGAAGCGATGATCGACGACACTATTGTTGCGTCCTCGTTTTTTCTTCTGCTGCTTCCATGTTGTTCAGCGAAGTTGAGTGAAACCTGAAATGAGATTCGGTCTTTTTCTTGTCACAGGGTCACAAGGGACCACTTGGCCCGCTGGGACCTCCGGGGCCAAAAGGTGAAAAGGTACATTCCAGGCTGTTATTTGCTGTCCCTAATAGCCCATGTGCACTTTGATCGTGTCTAATGAGCTCTGGGTCACTGTTACATAACAATGTAAAACTGCCATGTAGCACATTGTCTTAGAGTTGCGTGGTCAGTTTTTCCTTGATGCACTGGGACTTCAGTTTCGTCCCTAATTAGTGCTTCTTTTGTCCGTCTTGTTGTCCTTGCAATATTCCCAAAGTCATCCCTAATTTGATCAATGATACGAACCAGGACACACCCAATTAACTCAGTGCCATCAAATGTACGCAATTAGCCGAGCACCTGGACACTTCTGCTCGTGATTTTGGAGAGATTAGCCGCATAATTTGTGTTTATTTGACAGGAGCAGCACACAATATAACACACACACACACTGCACCGGAGTTTTAGAGAGAGACACTAATTTGCATTTTTTTTAGTCCCTGGGCAGAAGCCATCTGGATGTGGATATTTGTTATTTTCTCTTCTCGCCAATATCCTCGATATAATGGTTGCGCCCGCTCTCCAGTTAAATCAATATCATGCTATCACACGGGTCACTGCAAAATTTATGACTGTCAATTGAGAGAGAAGCCAGCGCTAAAGCATGCTGCAGATAAGCGCGGATCTGTATCACAGTTATGCTTTAATCACTAATGCTGCGGCGCGTTGTTTTTCATCCATGCAATTGTTAGTTTTCCCTGGCTCCTGGCCATACGCTAATTATTTTTTCCCCCCCCACTTTTAGATTTACATGTTTGCGGCTCCTCATTTATTTATTTCATTTCACACATGTGCAGCACACAGCTAATAAAATTACACACACATCCGCGGCCATTGTGTAATGAATCCCGTAAAGACCCTGGAACAAACCGGCTCCGTTTATGTGAGATGGATCATTGCGGGTAATAGCGCATGTAATGATTCGCCATTCATATAAAGAGAGCGGGCCATGTGTTCCCAACAAAACATGCATTGATTTTGCACAGGCCATTGGATTTGAGGGAAATTCCATTGATTGTGGTTGTTTGTCTGTTTGTACGTTGCCTGTTTTTAGGGTGAGCAGGGAGACGACGGCAAGGTAGAAGGTCCTCCGGGCCCCCAAGGTGACAGAGTGAGTTTCTTACGTGAGCTAATGCTTTCAAGCGCTGTTTATTCGTAGTGTTGTGGATTGTTTGTTTCATTATCTTGTTCCCACGTGAACCCAGGGTCCACCTGGAGACCGAGGAGAGAGAGGAGAGCCAGGTGACCCCGGATACATCGTAAGTGGGGGGGAAAAAAGAGGAAAAGTTCCTGTTTTTACTTTAGCCATAAATTGAGTTAAAGTGATGCTGAAATGCAGACACGTACATTTTTCAGGGTCAGATAGGTGTGGATGGAGCCAGAGGTGAAGCTGGCGCCCCCGGGCTTCCTGTAAGCATCTCATTTCTATCTCCTAAAATGTAAAACTCGGCTGCACAAATGCACAGTGCCATTCAAAAATCTTCAAATCAAATAGTAACGATCTTTCCAGGGACATCCTGGGCCGAAGGGACAAGTTGGGCTGAAAGGATCCAAAGGTGATCAAGTAAGGACATGAATACATAGTTGCATGGTTCTCTATGTAGAAGACTTTCTTCATGCATGTATTATTGGGCTGTATTTTCTGTCGTGCCACCATGTCAGAACTGTGGAACATGAACTCTTTATGCTTCAGGGTCAGAAAGGAAAATCAGGTCCAACAGGTGCATCTGGAACCAAAGGACCACCAGTGAGTTGGATGGATTTCTTGTCTTACTACAAATGAAGTGATTCACAGTCAGGTTACTTTTCAAAACTACCATTGACGTTAATTGTCTTTTCCAAGGGTCCAGAGGGTCCTCCAGGTCCACGTGGGGTCGTGGGCAGGGAAGGATTCGAGGGTCCACCTGGAATGGACGGTTTACCTGGTAAAGATGGAAGCAAAGGACTCAAGGTGAAGACACTGGTAATGGTGCATATTTTAATGAGCTCATAATAAACTTGTAGCTCATTGGTTGCCTTCTGTTATTAGGGGGAGCAAGGAGACGACGGAGAAGTGGGTTTATCTGGAAAACCTGGGCAACCGGGTAAAAATGGCGTCACGGGGCTTCCTGGAAGTCAAGGCTCCTTCGGTCCAAAGGTGAGCATGACGGGGACGTTTTCCCTTCATTTTTGTCGCTAAGGATCAAAGTACTTACCCACTAATGTTAAGTTATAGCACAAGGTTTTTTATAGATCACAATGCAGGCAATTTTATTGCTGATAGCGTTGGTAATTGCCGAGGAGGTTTAATCTGCTGGAGCCGACTCCCTTGGCACCGTAATGCTGCCTTTATGTTTGGAGCCTTTTCTAATTTCAAAGGCCAAACTCTGCATAAAGTCTTTATAACATCTCTCACAAGACCTCCTGTCAATTTTGTGAAGTTAGTGTTGCGAAATATTAATGAGTTGGCACAGGCTTTATGATGCCATGCCAATGTTATATAAAATGCAAATATGCAGGACTGTGACAAACACAGAGAGGCTTTATTTGTTGGATGTGTTGTATTAGGCGGCGTTCATCTCACTGCCTGTGTTCAGGGCAACAAGCTGCTCTTCTGGTTTGGTCATCAGTGATTTACACATAAACATATATTGGATTTTGAGGTGAACTATAGTTTGATTAACCTGCATTTAATCCAAATCAATGTTAAGGGGAACCCAGAGTGATGTAGAGGAAAAAGCTGCTGAGTTTTATGTCAAATTCTTCTTCCTACTTGACCAGGAGCCGTACTAATTCAACCAACAGTGCAAGATCATGAACTAGCAGCCATAGTGGCGTCTCTTGTTAGTCTAGGTGTCTGTTTGGAGGCTGCAGGGTGGATTCGAGGAGGATGTTCATGTGTTTGTGTGTGTTTTCCAGGGCGAAAGAGGTCTGCCGGGTCAAACTGGTCCAGCAGGGAAGAGGGGGTATGTCGGCGGTATGGGATTGCCAGGAAAACAAGGAGATCAGGGGGTTAAAGGGCAACCGGTGAGCGCTTATTTTTCCAATATCTCAAATTCCTTTACAAGACAGCGTGTGGCGCATGGTGTAGTAGTGATGACAATTCTCTTGGTTTGACAGGGGGATTCTGGTGAACAAGGATTCCCGGGAGTGTTCGGTCTGTTTGGACCAAAGGTAAGCTCCTATACAGTCTCCATTCACAATAAAAAAGATGACCTTCAGTCTAGAGAGGCTGCAATTAGTTTGCATAAAGTTGCCATAATTGGTAATGTTGATGCTCAAATGTTTTATTTTTTTTACTTAAGTTCATTGTAATAAATGTTTTTCTTCAGTATAACTGCAGCTGTTGCATCAAGACGTCATTTTAGGCTTCGGTTATTGGTCAGCTGCTGTCAGCACTTTAGTTTTAGACAATTGCAGGTTTGGCGAGTCCAGCTTGGTTAGATATAAAAGTTTCCAAAGACCCAAGACTTTGGGGATATAGGACTGTAGCGCCACATTATGTAATAACGCCGCATTATGTAATAAAGTTCTTGAACGCAATATGTAATAAACTTTGCCGCATTTTGTAATAAGTTGCTACATATTGCATCAGTTATTACAAAATGTGGGTGTTGCACTTTTTTTTATGAAGAAAATGTAATAATTTGGTGCATTATGTAACAACTTATTACAAAATGCGGCAATGTTTATTACATATTGCGTTCAAGAATTTTATTACAAAATGCGGCATTATTACATAATGAGGGGAAATTTTATTACATTATTACATAATGCGGCATTATTACATAATGTGGCGCTACAGTCCTATATCCCCAAAGTCTTGGGTCTTTGAAAACGTTTATATCTAACCAAGCTGGACTCGCCAAACCTGCAATTGTCTAAAACTAAAGTGCTGACTGCGGCGTTATTACATAATGCGGTGCTACAAGGACGACTTCAGATTAACACAGAACAAAAAGGTAGTTTGCCAATTTGAAGAGTTTCAATGGCAAACCATAGCAGCACGAACACCTGAAGAGAAAACACAGCTGCACTTTCCATGTGTTTGCTTCTCTCCTGCTCTCTGTGCTCACATATACTGTATTTTAATGGTCAAATTCCCTATAAAGCTGTTCTCATTTACATTTAAGGCTGCATATTAACCAGCAGTCACTTCCAAGCTGCTGCTCTGCATCTAAAATCCATATTTTTTTAACCTCCATGTTGTCTGACAAAGTCCTCATATACAGAAGTTAAAGACAGCAGATGTGCTGTGAATATTATCGTAAAATTAGAAGCTCCTACTAAAGTCAGAGAGCAATTACACAACAAGGAGAAGAGAAGCTGCTTAGCCGGTCTGCACTTTTTCCACTTTGTTAAGGCGTTTAATAGAAACTTGGATTTCTTTTGGAGTTGCTGCTGACTTAAAGAATAAATCCTCTTTTTTTGTTTATTTTTTATCATGTTGGAGTTTCCAATTTAACTTAGTTTTGCACTTTAATATGTAACCCTTTGCTAACATTTTGTACTGTGCTGCATTATACAACACAATTATACAACATTTGGAAAATTAATCATTTAGATTAACGGTTTAATGGATATAAAAATAGTCATTAGCGGCAGCCCTATTCCGATCAATCAGACCCGACCAAGGTTTCCAGTCTGAGCAAAGTCCTCAACCCTTAGGCTAGGCTTAAGATATGAAACAGTAAAATGACTGCAAAATTAATTTCTGGGTTCAACTCACCTTTCGGTTGAGGTACTTTTGCAGAGTTTAAAAGTCTGAAATTACATAACGCCGTCTTGTCTTTAGTGAGATTAGATATGAAGGCTGTTAGGTATTACTGGAACATGCCCCAGGATGACATCTGCTAAACCATAAGTCTGTTTTACCTACAGCGCGGCTGCTCTTTAGATCATTACCGGCTGGAGAAACAGAGCGGACCTTTATTAGAGCCTCACTCTTTAATTTCAAACCTTAAGAGTGATGTTGGACGGTTTTCCTACGGAGGGAGTTCAACAGGAGTGTGAGGCAGATGCGCTTTTTGTGTTAATGTTCAGCAGAGTTTGTAATAGTTGTTCCAAGTCGGAAGCAGTGGAATGAAGTGCAGAAATAAAGGCTCTGTGACAAACAGTGATGCAGTATCTGTGACGTCGACGATACTGGCGTTATTCTGAATAAGAGGAGCGATTAAGCGCATTGTACTTTTGTTGTTTTGTGTTTTTGTTGTGGTGCTATTATGGCAAACCATTTAATTTTTAGAGCTACTTTGGGGTAAATTAAACTGGCAGCACATTTGGCATTAACCAGTTGGATAAATGTTTGTGAAAGAGCATTTCTAAATTTGGTTTTAACTTCTTATATGTGAGGATTTTCCACATGTCTGCGCTGCATGGTTGTATGCATACACATTGTTTTGGACATTTTACATGCTAGAGCTATAATAATATAATAAGATAGATGGATGTTGGTTGCAGGGAAAGATATATTCTATTTGTTTGGAGTCTTACTTTACTCCATATTCATTCTGAGTGGGCAGAGGCGTGAGGCTGAAGTGTGTTCACACTCGTAAAGCGACATAATTTGACACGTTTTCTTAAGCCGTTCGAGTGCGACGACGTTAGATGCACACATTAGACTATAATGCACTGGGAGAATGGGCTGCGGTCCATTGAAATAAAGTGCAAATAGCGAGATAAAGAAGAAGCATCTTTAGAGGTAAGGCACTTCTCTTTGTGGGTTTCTTTTCACGGTCTCGTATTATTTCTTGTTAGTATAAAACGACTGCCATATCAGTGCATAGTCCAAGTATGTAATTTATATGTGTTATGGGACTGGGGAGTCTGAGTTTTCTCAGATTCGCCACCTAATGAACTGCAACTAAAGACATCTCTGCAGCCGCTTTAGCATTTTTACGCCGATGGTTTCCACTTTCCCAATTGCCGAGACTGTCACTGTAACAAATCCTACTTTGTTCCACCAGCAAAGGTCATTGATTACTTATTACTAGTTTAACCTTTACCTCACCATTTCTTTAAAGTAAAAAGAAATGTTTGTGTGTGTGTTTCCAGGGACCTCCAGGAGACATTGGCCCAGCAGGGATCCAGGGACCGAAAGGACCGCGAGGCTTGATGGTAAGATGAAGATTAATGGCAGTTTGGCAACTCGGGTGCAGTATTTCAGCCGATGCCAGCTCACTCTGGCGCTCACAAACTGCACACTTGGCGTGAAAAATAAAGTACTGCTTCATCAGATGCTCCATCATATGTGTCGTCAGTCGCTAACATGCCTCTGCTTTCCAGGGGATGGAGGGAGCTCTGGGCCCCGTTGGCATCATCGGCCCCAGCGGTCATCCTGTATGTACCTCGTATCTCATCCGATCTGCCAAGCTTTATGTGACTTCTCTGTGCTTTCCTGGCAGTGATGGAGTGATCCTCTGTCTTCTCTTTCTCCATCAGGGACCCCAGGGTGACAAAGGAAGTCGGGGGGAGACGGTGCGTGGCGCTGTTTTGATGAATCCTTTTCTGTCTGTACTGTGAGCACAGAATAGGATACTTAGTATGGAGACAGCACAGCACTCAGCCTCCTTTTGCCCCCCAGCACTTTTCATTTCCTATTGTGTTCCGCTGTTTGTTGTTACACTCACAGTGACACTTAGCTGCTGTGGAAATCCTGTCAGTGTGATAAATGTTGGCTGCTTGCTCATCTCAAGCTTTTTAAGAGGTTTGTTGAGTGCTCGTACACGGGCATAATTCACAACCGCACTCTCCAAAACGCCAACATTCATGTATGTTTTTTTTTTTTTTTTTTGCCGTGTGAAAATAGGATTTGCTGTGTGGAAATAAGATTTCTGAGTGTAGGCTCGCGAAGAAGCAAGAGGGAAATTCAATAGAAATACAAAATGTGCAAGATAAAGACCATCTGTTGGAGTTGCAGCACAAAGACGCAATTATACTGTACACGATAAAATGAAATATCTGCTCTGCTCACGTTGTATAATTGTGGGATTGTGTGCTTATTAATATTGATTCCATTTTTCTTTCGTCTCCAACAGGGGTTGCAAGGACCAAGAGTGAGTAATTATTCACCTCCGTAGCTTGATCATTATTCTTTGCACAGTGTGAGAACAAATGAAGGAACTATATCATCTTTTATCAAGGCTGAGTCATAAATAATTTGAAGCCTAATGTCGGGATGGAATCTTTTTTCTAGGGATCTCCTGGCCCTCGCGGACCACCTGGACCGCCGGTGAGTTCTTCCTTTTTGTATATGTTACTCATGATAAGAGACATTTTCATTTGAACTAATTCAGTTTAGAAATGAGTGCCTTAACAAGTGGAAAAATCCAATTTTCCAGCAATGTGTGGGAGAATTAAAGCAGTTGTTTCTCAGATGAGGACAGCATATCAGTCCCAGATATATACTGTCACCTTCGCAATCACATTAAAGGCTTATTAAGAACTCAAGACTCATGAATCGAGGTGTGAAAGGTTGCGTTCAAGGTGTTAGGGATCTCAAGACTGCATTATACACCGATCTGCCACAACATTATGATCACTGATGGATGAAGTGAATAACATCGATCATATTGGTACTATGTGGTGTTCTGCTGGAAAACCTTGGATTTTAACATCTGTGTTGATGAGACTTAGACACCCAAATAAACATTGTCCCAGAACAAGCACACTCCCTCATGCAAATGGAAATCCCAAATGTCACTGGACTACCCCCGCAGGAATATGCACCCCACTACATGGCAACAACATCAACCAATCAGGAACATCTTGAGGAACATGACAATGTCCCAAGATGTTGATTTGACCTCCAAACTTCCTAGACCCCATTCTGATGAAGCATCAACAGGATGCAGTGGAACAAGTTGGATTGACAGAGGCCCCACTGCACAAGCCAGAGTACCCAAAGGATCCACTGGTGCCAGACCCCATAAGTCACCCTGAG
>OMNN01043934.1:0-10127 GCA_900302755.1 Chromis chromis
CTGAAGCTTCAATAGTGTTAATGGATCCTGAAGAGTATAAAAATCTGGAACTCCCAGTCAGTCAGTTTAGAACTGATGAAGCCTCTTGGATGAGAGGTGAAACGTCTTCGAGAAACTCAAGCAAGTCCAGATGCTACGATTGAAACTATGAGGATAATCTTGACCTGGATGACTGAGAACCTTCACAGACAAACACAAATGATGTTGTTAGGTGGCTTTTCACTGCAGGAGCTCAAGATAGTTTACCTGAACAGCCTTTCAGATTGAATTGTGGTGTAGGAACCAACAACTTTAGCTGTGACGTCACCTCCGATTGCACCAAACCAACAACAACAATAGTAGTTACTGGATGTAACTCCAGTTCTATGAGTATGTAGGAACAATGGAGGCTTGTTATGTTGGCATATTTGGTGAATTTTATGTTGAAGAGGAGAAAATTGCTGCTAAACGAAATCAGAGAAAATGGCGCTTGCTGTCTTCTCTGTGTTTAACCAATCAGTGTGAAGAACCACACAGCTGCTTTTCAGAAGAACAAACCCTGGAGTAGGTTTCTTTCTTCCCAGACAATCAGCCCTGAAGGAGCTTCTACAGGGTGGTTCTTAGGATCAGAACATCCTCTGCCCTAAATTGGCCCAGAAGTTCTTACAATTTCTGGCTCATATTAGTTTCCTCGAATCTCCTAGTTTGCTTTTTGGCTGTGATAACAACATGGCTCCTGCCAGCAGCCTGGGTACTGTCCAAAGCAAGAAACAACAGTAGGAATCCCAATTTGAAATAGAAACCTTGATGTCTTGCCTTTATGTGCTTTCATAAAGGCCAAGTAAAACATCCCCTTGTTTTACCAAGCAGGCAGGTTTTGTCACTTACTGATCTAGTAGAAATAATGCCAACTGAATACCTATTTTGAACCCTATCCAGAGTGAACACCTGTCCAAGGTTCACTCTTACCTCAGTTTCTATCACTCTCACTCTTTGCCTTCTTTTCCCTCTCTGACATCGAGACTCCATTTCTTTTGCCAGGCAGAGTTTTCACAGTTACTCAGGTTGTTGCACTGTCTATTTCAGCTACCAGGGGAAAGCTACTGACAGCTACCAGGGAAAACAAAAGCGCTATCTCCTTCCTGTTTTGGTTGCTCAATTGCAAATGCACTTCTTTGGTGATATAAATCAAGGCTTCATTTTCCTTGGAGATACCCGGTGGCAGACAGAATTGCAAAGGGAAAGTGAGACGCATAGAAAAGCATTCTAAATGCTGATCATTATTCCATAGCCATTACATTGTGCAGTCGACATTTACTTTATGATAAGGTAAAGCAAAACCTTTAGGTCGTACTGAATTCATGTCATCAGGAGGACTGTTGCTCTGTGTTTGCATCGTGTAAACAGTCAACTGTGTGCTAATTTTTCCACATCAGATTAAAAGGTATAATTTTTACAGCTTGTTTGCAAAAAAAAGCCCATTAATGCAGGCTTAAAGGTTTGAAAGTGATTTGCATTAACACTGGCCAGATGCAAATTCACAGTTGGATGATTACACCACATCTCTCACAGAAAATACTGAATAATGAACTTGATTATTTGTGGGGCTGCAGCTACTGATTATTTTCATTATCATGTAATCTTGTGCACCTTTTGATTAAATCCCATTCCAGGTTTCTTGAGCCTAAAATGTCTCAGTTGCTAGTTTTGTGTAACAATGGAGTTAACAGTGATTAAAAAGGTAACTATAAATGTGAAATTTTTGATTTAAAACATATATTTTTCATCGTTTAATGTCTAATTAGCTGCATATTCCCTATTTCTCCTTTAGTAGTTTCTGTTCAGGCACCTTGAGTGCAGCGTCCTCCCTTGCTGCTCAGGTGAAGGTTACAGAGATGAGAAGACAGTCTTTCAACTGTAGATATCTGATCCTCGCTCCTGAATAACAAAGACGACTCTCATTTACTGTCTCTCTTAAGCTGGGACAGAGCAGCTTTGTATGATGCCTGCCAGAAAACATTACTTCCCTAATGACCCGTCATGTAATTGATACCTCGCAGCAGGATCAGAGCACCTTGCATCGCCGCCGTGTCACCTTTCCTGAAAGTGAAACGCCAGGGAGCGGAGCTGCAAAACCATTAGCAAAAACAGTGTGTTAAAAACTTGCCATTTACCACAACGGTTCTTCCGCACGTCAGTCTGACGACACACTCGGAGGAGCATCAATATTTCATGCGCAGATCTTTTCTTTCATGCCTTTTCTTGCTCATTGAAGACCTGGCTGTTAAATTTCCCATTCAGAAGCGCCACGCTGTGCTTCTGCCTCATCGCGCTAAGAATATCTCGTCCAAATGATTCACTCTGTGACAGAAAGAGAGCAAGTGGTGATCGGTGTGAGTGGGGGATAATTTCTCACCTCTGAGGGGCAGAGTGTGTCTCCTCAGTGAACCTGGGACACTTTGAGTAAATAACAAGCAGATGTTGTGATCATTAAGCAAAACAAACACCCCTCTGGTGCTTTTCTCTGCAGACAGAGGAAACAAGGCCCTCTGCGATGTGTGATTCATCTTCTGTTCTGCTTCACATTCTTTTGGTCCAGAAGAAGAATTAGATTCCCGTGACCTAATTCATATCTGCCATCATTTAGCTCCACTCTTCCATCTCTCTTCTCCTTCAGCCTCCACCCTCCTTCCTCTTGTCATTTGTTGTTTCCCTTCCTTTATTCATAACAAGCCCATAAACTTGTCTGACGGGTTTGGCACAGGGCCGGACGATGCTGGAGTCGACAGTAAAGGAGTGAGATTTATACTCCGCTGTACACGGTAGAGACCAGAAAGCTGCTGCATGCTGATTACGTAGCAGATTTATGGTCAAACAGCAGCATCGGGGAAGTTGTGTTGTACATCCCATCTATTTTCTGGTCGCTACGGCTGGTAATATTCATAAACACCACGCTTCCTGTAAGCCTCTCCAATCGCCCTGCTGTATCTCAAAGTTGTCTTTACGCCTCAGTGAGTCGTCACATGATCTGCCTCCTACGCGCTGCCCTGTTGATCTCCTGTCCCACCAGCACTCACTGAACCATCCCAACACCAGGCAGGAGGCTCAGATCTGCAGTATGAGCCCAGCAGCTCAGAGTTAGAGGTCTGCAAATTCGTGATTGTTGTTGTGTGGTAGGATGGGATGTCTAAGGGCTTCAACTCAACTGGTTTTAAAACTCTACTAGGTGGTGAAAAGACAGGAAAAAGTCAACCAAATGCAGTGTTCATGAGAAGTATTCATACCCCTTGGAAGTTTTTCAGTTTTATTGCTTTTCCACATTGAACCATAGACGATTTAATCTGGCTTTTTAAACTTACAATTTACAAAAAAAAGAATGAATGAAAAATGAAAACTGATTCCTACAAAGTAATGTCAATTAATTCAAAATATAACATGTAAAATAAGACAAGTATTCATCATCTTCAAGTGAGTATTTAGTAGATGTACATTTGGCTGCAATTACAGCATTGAGCCTGAGTAGATAGGTCTTGCGCATCTGGACACTTTTACCCAATTCGTCTTTGCAGAACTGTCAGGTTGCACAGGAATTGTGAGTAAACAGCTCTTTTAAAGTCCAGCCACAAATTCTCAGTTGGATTGAGGTCCGGGCTCTAACTTATCCACTCTGGAACATTCACCTTGTTGTCTTTAAGCAATTTCTGTGTAGCTTTGGTTGGATGCTTCGGGTCATTGTCTTGCTAGAAAACAAATCTTCTCTTGCAGACTACATCAGGTTGTCCTCCAGGAATTCCCTATACTTCATTTATTTTACCCTCAAGCCTTCCAGGGCCTGCTACAGAAAAGTATCCCCACATTATGATGCTGCCACCACCATGCTTCATGATAGGGATGTTGTGTTTGTGATGATGTGCACCGTCTGCCAAATATACCATCTAGTCTGATGGCCAAAAAACTTAATTTTGATCTTGTACTACCAAAGAACCTTCTTCCAGTTGACTTCAGAGTCTCCCACATGCCTTCTGGTGAACTTTAGTCGAGATTTAATTTGAGCTTTTTCAACAGTGGTTTGCTGTTTGCCACACTCCCATAAAGCTTTGACTAAGGAAGAACCTCCAACAGTTGTCGCTTGCAGTCTCTCCCATCTCAGCTGCTGAAGCTTGTAACAGAGGAGTCATAGGTGTCTTGGTGGCCTCCCCCACTAGTTTCTTTCTTGCATGATCACTCAGTTTTTGAGGACGACCTGCCCTAGTCAAATATACGCATGTGCCACATTCCTTCCATTACAAATTTAGCTGTACTCCAAGGGATATTCTACTGACCTTTTATATCATATATGGGTCAAGCCCCCCCAAAAAACTTGATCCTGCGTTTCCCATAATGCAATTCAGTTTTGCCCGTTTAAGTGTCCTTGTCTGGTAAATCTCAACTCAGAACTTGCAAGCCGATTTTTAACTGATTATTCAGCTTAAATTAACTCACATTTTAACTTAAGTCAGTTTAGCAAATGACACAGCTTTACAACATGATCATGGCATGACAGTTTCATCCTCATTCTTGATGATTGTGGGGTGAAACCGTAGAATTACCCTGTTGCGGCTAACATTGAGTCATGTCCTACTTTTTGCTGGGTGAGGATGACCCTGTATTTTCCACCCCTGTTGTGCGAGACAGCAGTCGCATTGAGATGAATGTTGTGTTTATGTCACATGGGATGGATGGTAGAGATGCCCATGATTACGACTTGTGAGTACTCCCGTCATCTGGGAGCTCAAAATAGCTCTATGACAGCAGGAAGAAGGCAGAAATATGCTCCTGCCTTGGTACTGTATTGGTGGTTTACCAACACGTGTATTATCTGTCATGTGTTACTTGGGGGACAATGTCACAAATAAATGAAACAACTGGAAATGTAGGCTACTCTTCTTCATGTTTTTCCTGTTGTTGGTTCTTTTGTTTTGCCTCTGGTGCAAAAAAGACAGAAGTTATAAGGTGGACAAAGAACTTCTTTGTAGTGGGGTAAAACTGAGTGTTAAAATATGTCCATGTTGAGCAGCTTTACTGGCAGGCCAGTCAAAAGCAGTGTTTATGTTAACTCAAACTGACTTGGGTAATGTGGTATTGGCATGTTGGAGGAGTGCTCCCAAGTGTGTCTCCATAGCTTCTGCACCGGTTGATTCCCATAATCTTTCACTCTGCGTAGGTACATCAGTGGACACCAACATGGACCTATAAATCCGCCTAAAGGGTTGAAGTTACACTGATTTCCATTAAATAATCTATGATTTATGTTTGTTGGGTTTTCTAATCTCACCATGTTGTTATTGCAGCTTGGATGTTGATGTAGTGGCTTTTTACATATCAGAAGCTGGATATTACAGTGACTCAGATAGGATATGAGCATGACATTATCCCTGAATTGCATTTCATTCTTCCAGTAGAGTTTCACAGACTTGAAAAAGCAAAGCCAAGGTGCATTGAAACCGTTGTGGCACAACACTTTACTAAGTTGGTTTTTCCTTTAATTTGTCACCCCTCTACTGTATATATGCCATACCAAACTGTCATTTATCCTCCATAATATAGTGTTTGGAATCTAAATGATGCTTGCAAAACAACCTCTTTGAAAGATCTACTGTAAATATGATAAAATTCAACATCTTACTCTGACACTTTCAGGGGTTTGATCTGCAGTCCTTTAAGGTCCACTGTAGATGAAAAATCCTCCTCATTGTGTCGACGGCAGTAATTCTAATCTTGACATCTCTGATAGGCAGCCTTGAAGTCCCAATCTATGGGTGAGGTCTTGTGTTGGATGTGCAGGCCATTGTCACACTGTCACCTCCCATCCATCTGTCCGTCCATGCATGCATCTGTCTGTTCTGCACATGTGTGACGGTGGGAGTCAGACCACATAACCGTCTCCCCTCAGTCAGCTTGTCACAGCCGACTGATGTGAACTCATCAAACGCCTCGACTGTCGGTGCAGCAGCACCACTGGGCACTTAGACTGCGTGGCAGGGCCAGGATCATTGGGGTGAGGCTATTTCTGGAAGCATCACTGGTCCACAGAGCTGTTACTGTGTGGTGGTGGTGGTGGAGGGGGGAGCTTCCATAACACTCAATTTTATGTTCCTTTTATGTTCATGTCCCTCCTGTGTATAAACCAAACGAAGAATTATTAAGTATATTAATGTTAACATGCAGAAAGCAGCAATATTCATTGTGTGTCTATTCTGTGATAGGATCAAGATTTTTTAATTTTATATATAATATTCACATGTAACGTATGTTTTGTTGCATGAAGTTGTTTCCAAAAAAGTTCTCCAATAAGGAAGAATTTTCTCCTTTTTATTTTATTATTCCTTTCTCTCTTTTTGTGTTCTGTCTCTTAATTCAGTCAGGTAGTTTGAGCGATGATACTTTTTGATGTTCTCATATATTTCCCCCTTTTTTGCTTTAAATTATTCCTTTAAATCCTTTTATTTGATCTTCTTTATCTTATATTTGTGTCTGTCGTGGTACAAGTGTAATAACAGTCCTCTCCACTACAGGCCTGTTTCCATGTTTCTGTGGAGATGTCATGTTTGACTTGCATCAAGAAATGTGGCTGTGTTTTACGGAGCACCTTAACCTCAGTGAGCCGTGTTGTTTTTGTACATGGTATGTTTTTTTTAATTTTTTGAGTAACTTTAGGTTGCATAGCAACGCATTTGCTCTCCAACTTGCATTGCCACCCGCTAAAGGCCCCTTTCACTGAATATAGACCCTGAGGCAGGTTCAGGTTTCTGGCATTATTAGTGCAACACAGATGTGATTATACTTCTAAATCTCTGCTTTTCTGCCACTGGTTTCATGTTGCCTGATGTGTTGCTGTTTTACACCAAAGCTACACTTATACTACGACTTCAACATCGGTGTGCACAATTCTAATTATATTGCATGCACTGATAAATCAATACCCCACCAAACAGAATACAGAATGTATGTTTCTTATGAAGCAACATGTTGAAATAAAACGTTTTTTTCAGAAACACTCTAATCAGTTTGGATTCAGAGCAGCTATAACTGCTAAAATGTGTATGAAGTAACACCTGCAACATGGCTCATCTGGACCATTATGACATCCAGCATTATTCTCATCAGAAAGGATCATTTTCTGTGTTACGAGTGAGACGATAAGCAGCAAAAACTGCAGTACAGAAATGTCAAAGACACGTTTGAGTAGAAAGAGAAATGCCATTTCACAGACAACACTGATGTTTCCTCTCTGCAATGGTGTTTTTTGGCTTTATCTTGGTCACAAATTATGTCATTTTTGGATTTATTTTCTACTCTCAAATCTCGTATGTGTCTCTAAAAGCTTGTGATGGCCGAGCTTTATTATAATTGTTAGTTTCCATGATGAAAAAGGCAACAAAACATCATATTTTAAGGCATATTGTCACCGAATTAGCTGCGATAAATTGCATCTCCCTCAATCATTATTTAAAGCCTTATTATTATGTTTGTGTGCAGCAGTTTTCCACTAAGAACACTTTTTGCTCATTAAGTTTAGGAACCCATTTTCTAAAAATACACTTGTTCTCCAACATATATAATCACGAGCTGCAACAGAAGGATCTCATTGAATTCATCACTTATACAGGAGAATTGTTAACCAGCATATACTGATGTAATAAAGAATTTAGTCACAATATGATATATAAAAGCAATAAGTGATTATAGTGCTTTGTTATAATGAATGAATGAGTGTTCAGTAAAGTTAAATGAGAAAGAACTGTCTGCAGGGCTTTAGCTGTAAAGAGAAAAGAAGTTCTTGTGTGCAACAATGAAACAAAGAGTCCTGATTGTTTGAAGGGCACAGTGGAAATGATATGGTGTCGTGCTGAACACTAAAAATCTATTTATAACAAGCATTCGGAACAAAAATTCGAGCTCCATCTGTCTGAGGACTTCCACATCCGACCCGGATAAAAGGCTCAATAATTGGACAAGTGCTGTGCATTAAAAAAAAAGAAAAGAAAAAAGAATTTCCTTCACTTGAATGTCGGTGCCACATATAACCTCACAGCAACAGCTTTTCAGCAACTCCGAAATAACTCTGTGTACTGATGCGGGGAGACAGATGTGCCATCCGAGTGTGTGCGCAGTAAAAGTGTTTGTGAAGCTATACAATATTAATGAATACAACATTTCCAGGCTGATAAACAACCCAGATTCATTAGCCCTGAGAGAAGCTCGCCGCATTACCCGCTAGCAAGAGCTGACTTTGTCTTCTTGCTTTTGTGATGCATTTAGACTGCAAAAGGGGGAGCCACATAAAAATAATTTTCCGAGTCGGAAATGTTCTGTGGGAGCTCGGAGAGAAACTTTTCTGGTTTGAAGAGTTTCAGCGGTTTCTTTCTTGGCGCTGTCGTCTTGGAGCAGATGGTTGTGTGGATCAGTTGTTGCCTGCAGTCAAGATATTGAGACGATACCACTAGAATTAATGCTGTTGTATCACTACCTACACAGTGTGGAGGACATAAAGTTACATTCATATTTATCTTTAATGCATTCAGTCCTCCTTTTCAGCCATATGACTAATCCAAAATTATTTGCCAACATTCCAAGTTATTGTAAGCCTTTTTTTTTAACAAGTAAAACTTTACTTTAGGTTGTGATGTCCCTAATGATTAATTATCACCTTTAAAAATAGCCATTAAGGGAAAACTTTTCCTAGTTTCCTTCTTAGTGTTTTTAGCAAGCAAACAAACTAATTTTATTTTTTTTAAATTTGATGACTCATCTTATCACACTGAAACACCACACTAATTAGACTAATTAGGTCTATGATTCATGAGTCAGCAGTGAAACCATACATTGAAGGTTTAAGGGTTATTCTATGTTTTCTTATTGTCAGCAAACCCTATTAATCCTCTGAACTCCAAACAGTTTCTGGATGTTTTTTTTTTGTTGTTGTTGCTTCTGTCACATTTTTATTCACTATAAGCTCATTTTTCTTTACTGCAGTATAAAGTCCTGGACCGCTATGGAAACCGTCCAACCATGACTAGTATAAAAAACCTATATAGCCATCAATCATAAAGGAAAGAAACTAAAGTGACACTGGGAAAATGGCGACTCTACATAATGTGGATATTTTGCTACTTAGGTTTTTAATTTGTTTCCTTACATGTCTCCCATCTGCTTTGTGTAAACACTGCCAGCATTTCAGCAAAGTGCACCTTAAAGTTGGTTGCAGCTAAGTTAGTAATGTCTTCAAAGTTTTGCTGATGACTTCAGAATCTATCCTTCTTTTACAAAATCTGGTTGGCACAAGCAATGCAGTTTATGTGAGATTTTAAATGAGACATGTAGAATAAAGTGATGCATATACTATAAAGCCTTTTATCATTGTCCACAAACAACTCAACGGTTTAAAGCAATTACAGACGGAAGATGGAATGCTTCCAGCTAGTTTCTGTTGCTCCAGGACAATGGACTCATCCACATAGCGCAGGTGGCGGAAGAAGCCAAATGTGGCTTTTAACTGTTGCCCTATAAACCTTTCTCACCCGACCTGCACCGCCAGACTTCTTTCTGTTTCACAAACTTGCATGGTCACCATTTTCAGAGTGATGATGAAGTCATGCATGCTCTTGAGGAGTATCTGGAGGCTCGAGATGTTACCTTCTTCCGTGAAGGGATAGTGAAGCGTAAACATCATTGGACCAAAGGAGACTATGTTGTGATTATGTAGTAAAAGGAGATTAGGTGAAAAAGTAATGCAAGAACAATCTTTCTCCTGTGACGTTTTCTGCCAAGAACTTTCTGAAGTACCCTCGTACTGGTATGCAGTTGATATTTATATCAGTGGTAATTACAGTAATGTTGATTCTGTACTTTAATGTCTTACGTCACTGTTCTTTCGCAGGTGATGTCCCAAGCCGAGGGCCAACAGAAGAATCTCGTCCAGTCCATAGACTCCCTGCCCACCAGGGGTCCGCTCTCCTGTCTGGATCAGGACCTGCTGCTGCTCAAAGCTACGTCGGCTGCCACACTCAGCTGCCTGGGAGAGTGCCTGAACATCCTGCAACAGACTCAGAGCCACAGCCAGGCGCCGCCTCCGTTCCAGGCCTCCCAGCGCAACCACGCCGGCCACG
>OMNN01043940.1:0-12658 GCA_900302755.1 Chromis chromis
CTCCCCAGTGGTAATGTATTATGTATTCCCATGTAGAAGTGATTTCTGGACGCTGTAATCTCCGCTGTCTATATCTTCTCATTTTTCTTGGTCATAATCCGGAGCACATTTCTCTCCCCCCTGAGGAGTTTTCTGAAAGGATTGTGACAATTGTTATTATTCCCATTTAAAAGTGAAGCAGTGAAAGGGGTGATGGGAAGATGTGGAGGAGAATCAACACCTTTATCCATGTGTGCAGGCCTTCATTTAGCAGAGACCTGAAGTAAAACTAGAAGATCAGCTCCACAGAAGAGCCAGGACTCAGAACTGTCAGGACCACATTGTGGACTTTGTTTACTGGACACAAACACACTTCATGTGAGCTTGACTTCACTTTGAATGTAAGTGAAGTTTGGATATATGAGTTTGTTGTACTAAGATTTATAAAGCAACTAATTTTTAATTGAGCTGAAACATATATTGTGTTTGGTGGTCAGTTACTTATGTAATAAAAAATATTATAGAAAGAAATAAGACAAGTGTTGCAGTGTTATGATGAACACAAACATATTCTGCTGTCTAAGAAAACCAACACAATTTTGTGTCTTTTTTAAAACCAAACTTTAGTGGAAGCTACATTCTACATCCTAATAACTCATCAGATTACATTGTGTGATTAAAACATTGTGTTGAACTCACACATAACTGCCTGTGTCAGGTGTACTCTACACTTGTTGCTGTAAATGTACAATGAGCAAGTAGGATTTACAGTGCACTCCCAAATTAAGAAAAATATCATTCAAATTGTATAGAAATGTACTTTATCACAAGTAAATCTTCTCATTGTACTAAATAGTTCTTTTAATCTTAGTTGTTATTTTTAGATTTTTTAAAACGGATGAATTTGAATATAGGCAGTATGTTATGGTTTAGTCGATTTGAAGAAATGAAATTTGCTGCAGAGAAGCTCAAACATTGATCTCAGAGGTTGTGCAGGTACCGACAGTACAGGGGTCACTCTCCCTCTCGGAGCTTCTACCTCCCAACTAATTAAAAAAGCTGCTTTTACAGCCTCTCATTCAGACTGCCAGATGTGGCTGGAGCACTGTAAAACTCTAAGCAGTTTAGACAAAAACTTATTACACTTTTAAATGTATTGAAAAAGCAATGGGAGAAGCTCTCTTACATTCCTTCCCAGACTACGAGCTTCAGTCCTGCAGATAGCTCAATGTCTTTGTGCTACAATGATAAATGCAAGGACAAAATACGTATGAAAATATGCTTCTTTATTTCAGTCCTATATCACCCTGTAGTAAAAATCTAAATACACCCTTTCTTTAAATATTCATCCCATTTAAATACACTTTTTGTGCTTAAGAATATACAAACTAATGAATCAGACTTTGGTCAGGTTCACACAGCTTTTACATTTTTCATTCCATCATTGTTGTATATTATTTCTGACATTTTTTGTTCATGTGCGGCAAGAGAAAGTAAAAGCTGTAAGTCTGAACAAATACATGTAGCAGAAGGCATCTGTACATACATTAACATATCACGTTACTGTTCAGGAGGCCAGCTACTCCTCAGCTGCACTTACAACATGAGAATTAGCTTTGTGAAACACGAGCCCAGCGCCGACCAACAAGTTCATCTACAACGCACAAGTCAGGAAGGTTTATGTTTAGAATAGAAATGGATTCATGCTTGAGTCCGCATGAAACAGACTTTCCAGGAAATAAACAGCACCAATCTTTCATTCTTGCCACGTGACAAGACTCAAAAACAGCCATCTTTTGAATTCAGTATTTGCTGTGAGAGATAAGTCACATGATGTAAAGACACTACTTTGGAGGCCATCCGTTTCTTGGACACATAAAAAATGGCCAATTGAGGATAATGGCTACAAGATACTTTTCTGATTTACTCTGCAGCCGAACATGATTCTGATTGATCCTGCAGGTACAGATGTAGGGTGTCGTCTGAAATTCTGACAACACTCAAGTTTCTATCCCAACACCACAACAGTCCTTTGCCTCGGACATCTTCATTTTATGTTTTTAAAAAATGTAATAAAACACCATAGTTCCCCATTTAACATGTCTAAATTAAAGCAGTCTCACTAGAAATACCCAAATTAAATGGTCACAATTCAGATTTAAATCACAAAATATCTGATCACATACTTACAGAAGATTGTAAATCTGTTGAGGTTCTTCACCAGCTTTTGTTACTCAGAGCAACACACCAACCCTGTCTGCTAAAACTGCTGTAACATACTACTCCTTTGCAATAGCAATTACATTTTGAAAGAAATTAACATCCATCCAGATTATGCTGTTTTTTTTTAACATAATAAATAAATTAACTGATGTTAGAAACACAAGACACAAACAAGGACAATAAGTATTGTGGGTCAGTCCCATCTGGTACCTGTCCCTGTTAGTGACGTCAGTATTCTTCGTCAACATACTTCATTTGCTTTCTTACAATAGCTGCTCATGAAAGGCATTAATGTAACGCTATATTTAGGTAACTACAAGAACTTGACCAAGGATAGGTGCAGGTTGTCATGTTGTTAAAAATGAAAAGGTCCAAAGTGACCTTACTACTTAAACCATCACATCAGTCATAATAATAATGAATGTATTTTTGTGGGCTAAAATTAATTTGCCAATTTTACATTTTTGTGTTTCTATGAAGATGCAAATGCTTTGTCGGATTATTGAGATACATGCTTGCTCATGCAGTAAGGACACCGGTGAGCTTTGCAAACCAAACACAAATGAATAATTGCCGCTGTAGACGAGGACAAAATAAGATCAGGAAGGTGGAAATGGTTTTACGAAGCCTGCTGTTCACCAGACCACTGTTTGTAAAAGCTGGTAGCTAAAGGACCTGGTTAGTCTTGCTAGTGGTGCTTTTTTGTTGTTCTTGCACATACAGTACTTGTTACCGGATAAGGTATGAAGTTTTACTGAAGAAAAATATTTTTGAATCATGTTTATGTATATAATCGATTCATTATTTAAATTCTCCACAAGATTGTGAATAAATCAAAAGATTTTAAATCCCTTAGCTCTGGGTAACTTTAACACACGGGATACAAAACCTGCCATGAACATAAGCCAGGTATTAGGTTTCCTCTGAGACACAAACATTTAGTAGTATAACAATGTCAGTTTTAGGAGACAGGGTTGTGCAGACTCATTTCCACTGTTATCCAAATAGTATCACCCTGCATTAGATACACAGCCTCTCCCACAAGTAAACACATTGGAGTGGGAAAACATTAGCATTAGTGTTTAAGAGTGGACGATAGAAGATAATGTCTCTCCTCTCTGCTGATCAGGAGGCTACGATTTCACTGTGTAGAAAGTTTTCAGGTGTTTTACAGTCTTGTTCAGTTTGTGATGGTTGGATCGTAGGTTTGTCGTCTAGCTGGATGGCACCTCTGCTCTCCGTCTTCACAATCTCTTCACCTGTGGGTCTACAGTCTCCGGCTGGTAGCACCATTCCTTCCTGATTCTCCACTGAACTGTTTTCTTCTTTCTCCTCTCTGTGGGTCTCCACACAGTTTGTCCTCTTCTCTTCGTTTTCCTTCTGTTTCTCCAGCTCCTCCTCAGTGGCCTGAAGCTGCAGCTGCTGCATGAGCTCCTCCAACTTGAGGGCTTTGCGCAGCTCGTTCTGCTGGATGATAGCACAGAGGTGCTCCGTCAGCTGCTCCTTCACCTCGGTTTTCTTGTGCAGGTCCAGCTTGGCTATCACATACTCAGCCTCCGCCTTCTCATAACGCTTTCTGGGACAAAATGTGAAGAAAAAAATGACATGTGAATAAAGCAGTGAACTTGCCACAATTACATAAATAATAAATCTAATTTAAATCCTGATTTCCTTGATGGTGTTTCATTTCATTGAGTACATTTGCTATAATAGATTCTAGTTGACTGTTCCTTGACAGTTCAAAAGGACTATAGCCAAATGTGCTAGGGGAATATTATGGAATGTCAAGCTAAACTGGTCAACATTCTCTGGCTCCAACTTCTACAATCTGAGGATTCATTTGATTTGTTCTTTACCTTATATCCATTTTCAACTGAATATCTCTGAGTGGTGGGATTGGTGGTCAGACAAACTAGCAATATGAAAGACTGGTTCTGGGCACCTACTGGGAATCTGAAATTAATTACAAATATTAGAAAAAAGAAGAGCCAGATTAATTCACTTATTCTTTGTACCAGTGGCTGTTGTGACAGTTTGAAAGTGCTCCGGTTTATAAAGAAGAATGGAAAATTACTTTTTATCATGACTGAAGTTAGACATACATTGAATTTTGTATTTAGCGAGTTACACAGGATTTTAGTTACATTCAAGCTTCACTCATCTCTATATGTATATCTGCAGAGCCGCAGATTCTCATGTAAGTGGAACACTGCTGTGTATAAACCACATGAGCTTGGTAAGTGTTGTGAGTACAGGAACACAGCTGCAGGGGGCAGTGTTTCTAGGGTTTAAAACAGAGCATTAACAGTTAACGTACAGTACATTACTACAGATATGGCCTAAAATCATTAGTAGCTCACATTTTTTAGCACAACTCTGTGATAGAATATAAACCAGCACCACGCCTGAGGAGTTGCATGTACAGTGGCTGAATGAAAGTATCAATGTAACAAAAACTGTTGTCAAAATGGCTTAATGAGGAGGATATATGAAGAACACAGCATTGGTTTTAATAATTAATTATTGTGTTTCGCCTCACAGCAAACTGGGGAACTTGCTTTAGCATTGCTTCAACTCTTACTAGGTTTGCATAAAGTAACCATCTCAGGAGTATTGTGATTTGAATGACACCCTGTGGAAGGTCTCCATTAGGGAAGGTTAGTAACTAGGTTTATAGCTGACATATTGACGATTACTCAATCAAACCTTTGCCTCCTTGTCATTGGAATGTTACAAGAGGCATCTCCCTGTCACTCTCTGATATTTGCTGGAATGAAGATGACTTCAAAATTTCATTGTACAACAAAAGGGACCTTTTTCACTGCAGACAATTTGGCTTATCGATCAGGAAAAGCAAAGGTGAAACGAATTCTGTTAAGAGAGTGTCAGTTCAATCAAGTCTTCCCATTAGCGATGACAGTGAAACAGTATGCTCAAGAACAGGCCCTGTCCTCAGTGAAATGAATCCATCAATAGGTAAAGCTTTAATTTCCTAAGTGTGACAAGTCATCGTATCTCATCTCTGACACAGTGTTGTTGAAACGTTAGTCTGTTTGCACGATAAAAGGCAGTTATCTAAGCAGTGTGCTCCAGACCCCTATTATTTGTGCTCTGAAAATTTGCTGTCCTCGATCTGTGAAGCACTTCAGGTGCATTTTGCTGGAAGATGTGTGGAGAACCCTGTATCTATGTGAAAAATATGTATACGTGTGTAGTATTAGAAGTAGTACTAGAGTGTGTGTAGTACTCTAGTACTTTCCTCCTCTCTGCATACAGTTTACACAGCTTCTCACCAATACTGTGTATCCATCAGAAATCATTCAATTGTTCTTCATAAACTCAACTTTCTCTAAACGTTTTGTATTTTTTCCTGTAGTGTCTCTCTACCTTGCAGCACTGTAGTCCCAGCTGGCTTGCTCTATCTTTCCTCTAAGGATGCCAATATCATTAGACACCATGTCATCAAGGGCCTGCAGCTCCTTCTGGATTCTTTTCAGCTTCACAGCCTCTGCCTGAGTCTGTCTGGATCTGTGGAGATAAACTTTTAGGGTTATTTTTTCCCCCCTAAATCTTGATCTTCACATTGAAGCTCATTTCCATCTACCATGATTACATGTTACTACACAGCATCAAAATAACTTATACTTACTTCTCCGCGATAGTTTTTGTCAGCAGAGCTTTCTTACGTCTATTCCTCTCTTCGATTAATTTGCGTTCTTGCTGTAGTTGCTCGAGGCGCGTCTTTTCCCGTCTGTGATCACACACAAAGAAATTTAACAAGTTAGAAAACGACAGGGAATTGACACGATAAAAGTAGCTGTGGATCTGATAGAATCTTTCAAATTAACTTCTGAACTAAAAATATTAAAACATATCCTTTGTAAAGGCTGCTTAATCATAAAGTGAGATTGTAAAATTTTTCCCATATTGTGGAAACATATATTGGCAAACAATATAAAATAACTTTAGCCCATGCTACAGGTTGTTCCTGTCTTGCCTTCACGTGGCTCAGGTGGTAGAGCGGGTTGTCCACTAATTGCAAAGTATGCGGTTCAATACCCCGCCCGTCCACATGTCGAAGTGTCCTTGGGCAAGACACCGAGTCCCAAGTTGCTCCCAATGACAGACGCCTTTACATGGAAGCTCTGTCACCATTGGTGAGTGAATGGGTGAAACACATTGTAAAGTTCTTTGAGTACCACTAAGGTAGAAAGGTGCTATATAAGTGCAGATCATTTGCCTCTCACAACTGTCTTAAACATATTGTAGGCCTTAATACTCAGGTCCAATTGTTTAGTTCAATCTGATCTTTTGTGTGACATGTACATGATGTGGACCTAAAGTTCTAAATTGCCATGCATGTATAAAATCAACTCAAATGTGCAAAAAAGTGAGATGTCAAAACACATGGATTCTGCCCTAACCATTCTGAAAGTGTAGCTGAATATGAGTCACATCTCTGATCACATTTGCAAGGTTATGTTCAATACATTGTCCAGTCACACAAATCTGATTTGTAAACAAACAAATATGATTTATTTCATTAGATCTGGACCACTTGTATATCAGATCATAGAACTGACACGTATGATCTCTAGCACACGTATGTTTAAATGCATATTATCCCACATATGATTGTGATCCTGATTTTGATCATATTTGAGATATTATGATTTTATAGAGCATAAGAAACCAGATAATTCTTATCACTGTTCACATAATTACTACAGTAACCAGGCTTCCCATTACCTGTGTTCAGTTGTGTCTTAATGTGCCGTAGTCTCAGCGAGTCTGTTTTGTTTACACAAAGTTCAATAACCAGGATAAAGTATGTCACAGTGTTCTGGTTCTGTAAGACTCTCCCAGGTTTCTACAACCAGGATATGACGTTTACATGCACAGTGCATCATCAGGATAATCTAGATTCAAGATGACAGCGACAGCAACAGCTGTTTTTACCCCCCAAAGCAAAGTGTAACAGTCTCCATGTTGTGTGTATGATAGCAAAACATACTAACAGTTCCACCTCTTGTTTCTCCAGCTCCTGGACAGGCGGCTGACCCTCATCTGCAGCTGGCTGGTGGTTTTCACATGGTTTTGTCTCAGCGGGCTTCTGCTGCACCGTCTCTTTGTCAGTCGGAGCTCCTGACCCTGTTGCTGGCTCAGACTCTTCCTTCTGCGGCGGCTTGGTGAGTTGCTGCTCTGGTGGAAGGACCGGGGATCCGGCTCCAGCGCTTTTCTGAGCGGCTATCTGCAGTGCCTTCTCTCGCTGTAACTGCTGCCGACTCCGGTTAGCTGGAGCTGCTTTTCGACCGCGGGCAGCCCCAGCAGGTACCGCAGAGTCTAAAAACAAACGCGGTCCTAGTTACTGTTAAGGTTGTAATTAACAATTGAGACAGAAATAACAACCACTTGGAAAGTCGAAGAATCATGTGCTAACATTAGCAGTAGGAAATGTTACCTTTCTGCTGCATCCTCCGTAGCTCCTCATCAGAAAAACCAGCCCAGCTGCTCATTTTACAACCTCACGACTAAAATGACCCAAACGAGACTGTAAAAATGATGCATGTAGTAAATGATCTGATTATTGCATGAAGATACTCATTGAAACGTCTCAAATTTACAGTCAAAGTATGTGAAGCTACAAAACTCCCACACCGCCATCTTTGTTTATTAATGCCACGTCAAGGACCCGGAAAAGACCGGCGAAGTTGAAGGGACAGATAACGCCTGAATAAAAATTAAAACTAAAATTAAAAAAGAAGGCGAAGAAATAGTAACCCATCGAGTTAACAAAATAGAATAATTGTTTTACCGAAGTTAAAATATATACTTTGATGTATTTTATTCGTTTTAACAAGTAATTATGACTTTATAAGCGATAAGATCGAACACAAATCAATAGTGTACTGCACAGCAAACAAACTTTCAAAAATTTAATAAATAATTGTGTGTAAATAGTTTAGGTTTGGAATGTACTTTTGTAGTATTTAATCTAATCAATCAAATAACATTTTCAAAATAAATGGACCATATAAAATAATTTGTTACCGGTGCATATTTTGAACAGTCGTTTATAATAAGGCCTATAAAAGTGTCTTTTATCACAAACATTGGTTCAAGCTGACAGATTACTCAGTGTGTTCACTTCATTTTGTATCTGTTGTGCTTGCATTAATTTCTCATCTGCTGCCACCTTCAGATCTTTAAAGGACTGCCTGTGGGTCAGAGGTTAATTAAAGAACCACTTCATGTGAAAGCTGCATGAAATTTAGTGGTTGTACTGCAAAGTGGAGGCATAGACACCCTGTAGTGTGGGTGTTGAGTGTGTCTAATTTAATTTGCTCCCTGTTTGTAAACAGGCCAGATAATATAAATCAGATCAATTATCCAAGCTTTTGTTTTATATTAACCATATACGTTTCTAGCAGGACCACAAAATCGAAGCATAAAGATCGTTATTTTACGTCTAATTGTGTGACACCTGACACCAAATTGCCTTATTTTGACTTACAAATGCTTACCTGGTACACAGCTTTTATTTTATTCATTGAGTTTATTGGAGTTGCTTCCTGCATTACTCAGAAGAGAGATGTGTGCAACTACTTGCCTAAAAAAATCTCAGTCTGCATTTCTCTACTAAATTACATTACTTTACTAAATATGTAGAGCAGAATGCTAAATAAAAGGAAGAGGAGATGAACTACTTTTGAAATTTCTTGCCTTAAAAAGAGGAACAGCTAGGCCAGTGACCACCAGGTAATTTCTTAAATGGTGTTTCTTCAAATACAGAAGAGAATATAAAAAACAATCACAGAAAGCTGGTTTGTGGAATAAACTCATGAGCTTAAACAAGGTTAAACACAGCCCAGAGGTCTATATTACTATAAGACAGGATTTTACAGTACAACACAATATATAACAATAACAAATCATTTTGGCCATCATTTAGATCATTGCACAAATACCTTCCATATGTTTGCTGTGTACCCTGCTTTAACACACTTTAATTCTAAGTTTTATTATGACCAGGTTCCACCATTCATCACCTGCTGGGGTTACACTTTGAAATTGGGTCTGAACTGTAATCAGACTTTTTAAACAACCCAGAAAGCTTTAAATTTAACTTCTGGCCTGTTAACTCACACAAAGTGATGCCACGCATATTATGTCTGATGAGAAGGTGGGATCTGTGCATAGGACCAGAAAACTATTTCAGGACTTTGCTACAAGAGACTGAGTCCCATTATTTTTCCTCTTGCTTCACTGCTATTCAGCACACACATCACATACTGCTTACATTCAGCTCCATTATAACTTATGCCGTCATTACTGTCTATGTATGACTGTGCACAGTAATTGGTCAAGGTATAAACATAAAGCGTGTCTTTTCCTTGGCAGTGCTGAGGAGTCAAAGCGATGCAAAAAGAATGACCTCTGCTTGGAAACTAATAAAAACTTGCCTCCACATCTTTTTTGCATCTGGGAGCCAATTATGTGCGAGTTAAAAGGCGAAACACCTCAGGAGGGCATAAATTGCCGGCAGAGTGCAGACAGAACCAGGCATGGAGGCCAGATGGCAGAGAGAGAAGTACTTTGGGCTCAGAATGTGTTTTGCTGCTGTAATGCCGGGCAGAGGATAGGACAGCCTTGGATCCCTGATTAGAGAGAGCCAGAGGGTGCACATGGCTCATTACTGAGATGACCTGTGGAGGAAGATCAGGGTTAGAGGTTGGGGGGAAGTGAATAAATCCCCTGCGGGAAAAGGTGGTACGAACTGAAGAGGAGGTCCAATGATGAGTCCACTCAGTTCAGGAGTTCAGCATTTCAGATCTGTCACCCACGTGTGTTGAGAAGCATTTACCAAGACTCAGAGAAAGTTTGTCCTCTCTGTATCACAGCAAGTAGACATTAATCAGAAGTTAGTTCATATGTGACTAATTAAACAAAATGTATTTTCTTTGTCATCAATGTAAAGGTCCATTTGCAAAAAAATCATAAACACACATTTTTTCCCCATTCAGCACACCAATTTCAATGCTTTGTTTATCCACAACTATTTAGGTTAAATCATCACTACAAAAAAAAATCAACTGTGCTGATCAGCAAACCAGCATTAGTTGGTACCATACAGCCAACATATCATAGCTAACAAAGTAATTGTTGGGTGACTTGACTTCAGATCACATATGGTATAAGTTCTATTCAGGACTGCGACTTCCACTCTGGAGGAACCAGTCCCACATGTTACTGTATCAGAGTTTAGGCTAACATCATTATATTGTTTTTCTCATGAAAGTGAAACATTCGGTTTAAAAACATGAACCACAAAGCATAAATTAAACGCCTGCCATGCTATATGTTTTAAGTATATTTTCCTACAATATCAGTATTATACAAACACATAGAGCTCTAAAATGAAATACAGATACCATACTTATTTTAAATATCTGTGGAAAACCATGCTGGGCAAACATATTCATTATGAGCTGTATTAGATGTCTAAAGCCCTCTAACAGAGGTCCTGATAGCAGTTTTATTGTGTGTCCACAGTATTCAGAAAAGGTCATGGCCAAATGTCTAGACTGTATTTTGTATTATTGCACGTCAACAGACACAGAAAGATATCTGGATATTGAGTATGTATAGTACGTGTCACAGACATACAAAATCAACATCATATACACATCTCTCAAATGTGGGATGTTTGCTAGATTGGTTTTTAGGAAATGATATAATATGACACGAGGAACGTGGCCTATTTCTGTGGTATTGATAATAACCATTGCTGATGACTATTATGCTGACAGAGGTATCCAAATACACATTTGGCTTTATTCCAGATAAGAAATGTTTTTTTTTTTTAATAGAACATTGGCTTTTGACGGGGACCATTTACATTTGCAGTAAGAATGCATATCACCTTTGGCCTCCCTGCTATCCTTAAAGACACATAGCCTATATGGAGCTCATTCAATCAAACAGGAAGCACTGTGAAACATAAACAGCCAGTCCAAAGTATCAGGGAGTAGAAGCCTGGAAGGAATTGAGGATGATTAGGGGTCAGGCCGTGGCTATGGCTGTGTGCTGGAAGCTGAAAGAACTTCTAATTGCAGTTTGAAAAAATATGTATGTAGAGTCAACGCTGACCTGTCAGCCTTCTTTCCTCTTCCCTGCCCAAAGTGCCTCCCCCCTCCCTCAGCTGCAGTGGTGAATTTGCTCTGTAATTTCTGTCCCTGACATGTCCTTCCAGTTTGTAGTGCTAGACAGTGGCCTGACATCATCCAAACTCTTCCCTTTATCATTCTCTTCACCTTCGTGGTGTGTGTCTCAGTTTTGGTGTACCCTCTTGTTTTCTGTTGAAAAGAAAAGTGCTACTCAACAGGCCTCTTTTTTGCTCAAACTTTTTGCTTGAGCCTTAAATTTTCACTGAGTAAAGTAATTTCAATGCTAGAAAAACAGTTATTAAACAGTATTTGACCATGTCAGCTCCTTTTTCTGACATAGAATATATAAGGGTCATTTCCTACAAAATCATTACATTTTTAGAACAGTTGCTACCAAACCTTCTCTGATTTGCCTGATATTTTTTATAGAATACAATATGCATATTTAAAAAGACAACAGTGAAATTGTCAATGTCAAATACTTTCTGACATAACATTTTTAATAGCCCGTCAACCTACTTTCATCATACCAAATTTCAGGCTTTTATCTTTAATAATTCCTGAAATATTGCTATCCAAACATAGCCTCAAATTCTAATGTGGGGGGAAAAAACTCTTTAAAGTAGGTTGAGGGGCATTTATCTCAGAAAGAGCTCAATATATTCAATTCAACACAATTTTATTTATATAGCGCAAATTCACAACATATGTCATCTCGCAGCACTTAACATAGTAAGGTACAGACCTTATGAATTATAAACAGAGAACAGAAAACAGAAAACCCAACAATCCAAAGTTGCTTTTGGATTCCCTATGGGCAGCAGTCAGTGACGGTGGGAAGGAACCAAAAAACCCCTAGGATAGGGAGGGGGGAAAAACCTCCAACAGAACCAGGCTCAGGGAAGGCGGCCATCTGCCTCGACCGGTTGGGGTCGGAGTGGGGATGAGGGGGGAGGGGATATATCAATCTAAAATTTTACAAATACCGTTTCAAATATCCCTAGTTTATGATAAAACAAAGTTGTGGTATAACCCTTAACCTTCCTATCACAGATCAGGGCAGAGACTCAGCAGGATGACAAAGACACAGCAGATCTGCAAAAGAGTGCGAGACAAAGAAGGTTTTCTGTCCTTTCATAGGCTGCATCACTGATGGATTTAAATATTTATTCTGCTGTTGAAAGCTATCATTAGATTGAGGGACACTTCAATTTTATTACCTATTAGTTGATGTTGTACTGCCCTGTCCTTGAGGGTGCTCAAGGAATTTTTTCAACGAATTAACACTT
>OMNN01043957.1:0-11041 GCA_900302755.1 Chromis chromis
AGCAATTTTTTTATTTTTTTGTTTTGTATTATTGTGACATGCAACTACATATGGTTGAGAAAATATCACTAGTTAACTTGTGTGCTCAAAGATGGGATTTTTCATAACGATATTAATTATTTTTTCATATTTTAACTCACCCATAAAGAGAGACTATTTGTAATGCAATATTGCAGATTCCTAATCACTTGAATGATGGGAAACAACTGTGAAAAGCTTTGTCGTTAATAGTTTCTGAGCCTCAAATTTAAGTGTCCAAAAAACATGGCCAAAGTTGGTCAAGAGGCATTTTTTAATTTTAACCTCTTGATGCCTGAATTTATTTACAATTATATTTAAAAAAATGTATTTGTATTACCGGACGACAAGGACATATTGAGTTGAAAACTTAATTATGTATAAGTGTTACACCTTTCCACTGTAATGGTTCAAGAAAACCTCAATAAAAAAATAAGTTTAAAAAATATATATATATATATTTGTGTTTTTGCTTTCAAGCTGATGCTAAATTAAGTGGAGATTGTTAATTTGTCTATAGCACATAGAATAGATATAAATTTAGGTATGATGCAAATTAGCGACAACAGGCATTAATGGTAAAAGTGTTTTTATTGATGCCACAAAATTGTTTACGTACGTACGTATTGAATATGAACAAACCAGCATTGGGGGAATGCATACGCTATCTCGGCTGCAGTCTGAATTATGATGCAAATTCGCGACAATCGGCGTTAAGGGGTTAATTGTCTCAAAAAGCCTTTGATATACCAAACAAACATTTCCCAGATATCTTTATGATTATCTATATTTTATGCTAAAAACATTACAGCTAAATCAGAGATGGTTGAGCAGAAATTATTCTAAAAATGTGATGATTTGAGATGCAACGACCCTACTAGTACTGTAAGCATACTTGTTCTTTTGCCTTGGAGATCATAGCAGGACATGAGGCAATTCAAGTGCCTCTTGTATTAGATTATTTTAAGGGTGTTTTTACTCCTACTTAGCAGCAGGACAAGTGAAGAAGGAGACAAGCAAGGACAAATCCAAGCCATTGCACTGTATTTGTTTTAGACCAGCACGTTCACAAAAACACCACCTCCAGCATTTAAATGTGTTGTGTCTCCCTCTACTAGGGCACCGCTCTGCTCACAGTGGACCAGAGAAGATGGGAGGATCTGAAGAGTCGTCTGAAAATAGCCCAACCTCTCCACCTACCACCTCGCCCAGGTACGGCCACGCATACAAACACATTCAACAAATGGTTTGGAATTGATTCTGTGAAACAACGCAGAGCTGGAGGATCAAACTCACCATCATGGCAGTCACGTCTCGTCCCCACTCCCTGATTGAGTGTGTAGTTTGTGTCTGCGCTTGTGCATTGTTAAGCAGCACCTGCATGATTAATCCATATTTAATAGTACTTGTTTTTCATTGAGGATGGATGCCTCGAGGGATTCATCATGACACCCAAATGATGATTAGCAGCAGTAACGAAAAAAACTGAATATGAAGACAGATAATGGCTCAGACGCTGGATCACACATCACTGCCTTCAATGGCGAACTTAATTATTGAATTTATCTAATTTTCACACCTCTGTTGAGGTAGACGACGTGCCCTATCCAAAATAAATGTAAATTTTTGGATAAGTTTTACCGAATTTCTACACATGCTGTATTCTTATTGATCACTTTTAAGCATGGGAATTCTGCACATTTGTACTGTTGCTTTCCCTTCTGTGATTAGAGTCATGAGAACTGTTGAAGTGCCTCGGAGGCAGTGTGGGAAATTGCCTGTTAGTACAGTCGAGGCTAGAGAGCTAACAGAAAATCAATGGCTTCAGTTTTAGTCAGCGGTGCCGCTTACACCAGCATTATCAACCGGACTTTGATCCACATCCAAAGGCCCTCAGCACTGGCGCCACTCACTCACTACTGGCAGATCATTACAGCACAGAGCTGACCTTTACTCACGTCGTCAAAGTACTCGCAAAAACATTATCTGTGTGGTCAACAGTTATTTACAGCTCGGGACCGGATGTAAAGCTGTCTTATTTCAGTTTTATGGTAATTTGACATTCAAGTGGGCAGAAGAAACATCTGTAACAAGGACTAGCAACACGTTTTTTTCTAACAATGATTTGTTGTGACCAGAATATTTGTCAGATTTAAAGCTACAATGCGGAGAGATGAAGGACAAACTTGGAATCCAGGCACATGTGAATGGATCCAACTAGCTTTTGAAACCACGGTGCAATTACAATCCCAATTTAGGTGATGGGTGGACTCCCAAATTCAATTCACTTCAATTCAATTTTCTCCATATAGCACCAATTCGCAATGTAAGTCGTCCCGTGGTGGTTTATATCGTAAGGCCATGACCTTACAATATTACATTATGTAGAGAAAGTCAACAGTTCCCTTAGCGCATGCACTTAGCGAGTCTTATCCCTTTTTAAAGCTGCAAATAGCTTCCTAATGCACCTTAGGGAAGAAAATCTTTGCTGTCTGGGAAATAAAAGCCCCGCTGCGCAAATAAACAGCAACCCACATATATATACTCTCCTTAAATATAATTATGCA
Organism: Chromis chromis; assembly: GCA_900302755.1. Taxonomy (NCBI): domain Eukaryota; kingdom Metazoa; phylum Chordata; class Actinopteri; family Pomacentridae; genus Chromis; species Chromis chromis. The sequence goes on from OMNN01043957.1 coordinate 2,586, forward strand.
CCCTCAAATGAGATTATAACGTTTTACAAATGCTCAAAAGGACAGATGATGTCCTTTAGCACTGAAATTGCTGTTTGTGAGCTTCACTGTGCATTTTCTTTCCAAAATCATAAAAATCTCAAGCATATTTATATTATTAGCAGTCATTATCTTGACACCACGAGTGCATCTGCATGAATAAATGTGTGTGAAACCTGCAGCAGTAAAGACTCTCATCACAGTGACACTCATGCAATCCATGCGTGCCATCTGCTGGACAGTAAAGGATACTACCACAGATTCAAGCTCCTGGTTTAGACACTGCCAGAGCCATTTCCAGCATTCAAATCTGATCTCTCACTTCATCAAAATCTTCTACATTTAGTAATGAAAGTGCAGGTTGCAGTGAATCTGTGGTTTTTTTGTGTGTTTGACAGAAAACGGAGGTTTCCGAGCCAAGATGTATGACATAACCCAACACCCCTTCTTCAAACGGGGCATTGCTGTGCTGGTGTTGGCGCAGTCTGTCCTGCTGTCAGTCAAGGTAACACTTCAAATAACAACTCAATATGTCATTTTATGAACGTATTTCTTTGTGTTGTGTGTTGTCTCTTATGATTTTTTAATTCTCTGGCATGTAATGTTCATTTTAAATGTCATGAACTGACACTAACATGCATTAATCTGCTCTTCTCTAGTGGGACGTGGATGATCAAGTAACATTCCCCCTCGCCACCATGTCTGTAGTTTTCACCTTTATATTTGTGCTGGAGGTGAGCAGTCCATACATCCATCACTTTAGAGGTGTTACTTGATTGCTTCCTCTGATGTAGACTAATGTCGTTGTTTCCTAGGTGACAATGAAGCTGATAGCCATGTCTCCAGCTGGCTACTGGCAGAGCCGACGGAATCGCTACGACCTGCTGGTCACGTCGCTGGGCGTCATCTGGATAGTTCTGCACTTTTCCTTACTGGTTAGAAATAAAATGATGTTTCGTTAAAGGTTTTATTTTGAAAGACTTATAATTAAGTCAGTGATAACACAAATGACTTGAATTTCCCCCTGTAGAATGCATATACCTACATGATGGGCACATGTGTGATTGTCTTCAGGTTCTTCACAATATGTGGGAAACATGTGAGTATGTTTTGGAAAAAGTAAGTCATTTCTACTGTACTATTAGAATATTATGCCACTGAATGTCTGTATGCTCTGTGAAGGTGACGCTGAAGATGCTGCTGCTGACTGTAGTCGTGAGCATGTACAAGAGCTTCTTCATCATCGTGGGAATGTTCCTCCTCCTCCTCTGCTACGCGTTTGCCGGAGTCGTTCTTTTTGGAACCGTCAAGTACGGAGAAAACATCAACCGGTAATCGCTGCATTTCCTGATTCATAATGTTTTTTTCCTGATGAGAAAAGTAGGCTGCTAGCAGCAGATACAGTAAAAGATGTCTTCAGAGAGTTGCTTCATTCTGTCTGTCTCCTCCAATCACAGGCATGCCAACTTCTCCACAGCGGGCAAGGCTATCACTGTTCTCTTCCGTATTGTCACGGGGGAAGATTGGAATAAAATCATGCATGACTGCATGGTAAGATGGGCTGCAGGTCCGGCACACGTCCCCATAGACAAAAGAACAGACCGTCTCGTCCCAGTCTGGGAAAATGCCGTATATTGTTTACATTATATTTTGTGTTGAAAGGGTTGCTTCACCTCAATTTTCTGCTGTACAATAAAATGATTGGATTTTTGTTTGTGTTGCTCACGGGGAAATTAACAGTTGCTGTGGTTACTTTCCGTTGTTCATATTACTCTGGGTTCTCCGCTGACCCTAATGTCAGCAGTTTTACTGAAGCTACTTTATACAGAAGAAATAGCGCCAGAGGAAACTGTAGAAAATATATATATTTTTTTTTTTTTTTGTCCTTGGCTGATACAAATGATGTTTTTTTTTGTTTGTTTGTTTGTTTGTTTTTCCCATCTCCAGGTCCAGCCTCCGTTCTGTACCCCTGATAAACATCGCTACTGGGAGACTGACTGTGGCAACTATGCTGGAGCACTTATCTACTTCTGCTCTTTCTATGTCATTATAGCCTACATCATGCTCAACCTACTTGTAGGTTAGTGTGTGCATGTTTTTAAAAATTATTTATTACATTTAGAACACTGTACTGTCACTTGGGAACAAAAAGCAAGTAGGTAACCTGTTACATTTTAGGATTTGATTAAGGTTTGAGTACTTTTCCACAGAATTAATTCAAGACAGTGTGACAAAAACAACTGTGTGCCTGCATAAAATCAAAAGATAACGACTTTGTGCATTGGCAACTGCAGGATTCTTTCTCTTTTTCCGCTTTATGTTGCACAAGACTGCAAAACTTGCAAAGCTCAGTTACATGTGGTTTTGTCATGTCTCCAAAGAGACAACAAAGAATTTCTCCAGAGACGAGAGTTTAGTTCGTTACAGCTTCAACACAGCAATCAAACCCATTCATGCAGAAATTATGTCTCCCTCGTGTCATCAGCTGCCAAACAGGAAGAGGCAAAGAGGCAGAATACAAAATACAGTGCATTCAAATCCCCACACAAATAAAGCAAGAGTGATTGTATTAAACCAGATAATCAAATGAAAAAATCAAGCCATCTCTGATAGTTTGTTTTATGAGATTAGTCATAAAAGTCTGGATTACGGTCAACACATTATCTTGATAGGATTTATGTCGTCTATTAGAAGCCTGTGCCGTTAATTCGTGCCATCATAAAATACATTTAGAACTCTAAAGAAGCGGCTCTGGAAACTTTTTGCATCATGACACCCTTTTATAATGATTTTTTCATGCCAGCCCTCCACATAAAACACTTGGCTGGAGTGTGTGGATCCAAACACTGTTATTACTGGTTTTAGCTGCGGCTTCACTGCATATTTAACAGATCCCACTTGTTCATATAATGATTTAAATACATTGTTCTATTCACATACATTTGAAAATGTAATCTAAAATATAAATCAGATAAATTTTGCCTCGTTTCTGCATGTGATGAAATAAAAAAATTAACATATAGTGCATAAAATGAAAATGAACCATGTGGCACCACGTGGCTCGTGCTCAATCCGCCTGCAGGGAAGCACAGCTCAAAAGTGCAAAAGAACAACTTGATTTAATTGTTATGCAAATGCAGACGACTGATTCTTCTCGCAATGCAAAAATACTTAGATGCTGCCTTTATGGAATATCTTCATCTGTGAGCATTAATATCGCTCTCTGTCGCTGCAGCCATTATTGTGGAGAACTTCTCTCTGTTCTACTCCACCGAGGAGGACCAGCTGCTGAGCTATAATGACCTGAGGCACTTCCAGATCATCTGGAACATGGTGGATGACAAACGGGAGGTGAGAAATTAGCAGTAGGAGAGAGGATGAGGAGACTATGGAGAACAATATAGGACAATATAGAGAAGATAAAAGCTGCACAAGAGCTAATGAGAGGGACTGAAGGGAATGGAGTAGAGCATTCAGTAATAGGAATGACAGTAATTAGAACAGCGGGGGCTGGATTAAAAATGTAGACCCCCTCCTATTTATCCCTGCTATCACTCAGATATAGCCTTTCTCACTTCTTTGTACATTCACAAGCAATTGTGTTGCATAAAGCCAGTATATACACAGCAGCATGTATAGCTGGAACCAACCAGCCAGGTTCATCTTCCAGTCACGACCCCTATTTGTAATCAAGACTCCTTCTTCTACTGCCACCAAACAAGGCCTAAAAAGGTCATGAAGGGTTTTACACTCCTGTCGAATACTCTAGAAGTCTTTTAAGGTGAATTAGTTTTTCTTTGTTTCCTGTAGCACCATACTTTGTGGCTGTTAAAGGGGAGTGCAGCTGAACTATACTGGAAAGTCATGCAAGGAAACCATGATTCAGCTCTAATGTGTAAAAGCTGACTCAAATGTCTTGAAAATGTAACCATTTAGCTTATACTCCAAATAACAGAGATGATTCTGTTCCTTATAAACCTTGAGCTGTGAATGATCATATCCCATTTAATCTCCCCTGTCATCTGCAGTTCAACAAAGGTAATTCATAGCACCATAGGCTCCTTTTGTCATGTCCAAAGCTTTGACTTGTGCGATTGTCTCTCCAGGGTGTGATCCCGACATCCAGGGTGAAGTTTTTGCTTCGTCTGCTCAGAGGCAGGCTGGAGGTGGACCTGGACAAAGACAAGCTGCTGTTTAAACACATGTGCTATGAGATGGAGCGGCTGCACAGTGGAGGAGATGTGACCTTCCATGATGTGCTGAGGTGATCGAGGAGCACCACATTGAATACACACAGAAGCAGTGCCTTAAATGCAAACCTCACATTGTTGACAACATAACACCATGTGTAAATTATTATTTTTTGTCAATTAAGGGCTCAACAGGTTGTCTTTAAGAAAGTTATACAATCAAAATATCAAAAATTAAAAAAAATTTCTAATGTGTTTATCCAAAGATTTTATGAGATTTGCAGTAACATAAGCTCTGTATGACAACAATGTGCATGATAAACCACAATAGGTGGCAATGTTGTCATTTCTAATTTGAGTTCATTGTTGTCTGTGATGACTAAGCCCTGAGACACAGTGACACAGAACTATGTCTGTTTGGCTTATTGTCACAGCAACAGAATGGCAACACAGCTGAGTTACAGTTGTATTTCAGAGCACCATCTTTAATATTGGAAAGTTTTGATGATGTACCATTTATTGATTTATTTGACAGTGACGGTTCTCACTGGTTATCAGAAAAATGACTGTAAATAAGCCAGAGTAACCACGAAAGACTGACTGACTTTGATCCATTGGCCAGTTCTTAAAATAACCTAAAAAACTGGAATAAAATTCATGAATCACATTATTTAAAAGCAGTATGAAACCTTCCACTATTTTGAAAGCAAATAATTTGTGCTCTCTGGAGTGTAGAGTTAGTTAAATCTCATCATAAATTTTTTAAATACTCAAGCTTTATTCAGGTCTTGCTGCTTAGGTGCCAACATTGCCTTGTACAAATTCATTAGTGTGAGTAATGTGCTTTTGCTTTAAAGCCCTGATAATCTTTACTGAAATGTAATTCTCTGCCACCTAACATGTCTGTTTCCTGTCTGTATGTCCTTGTTTGCTGTATGTGTGTAATCATGCAGCATGCTGTCATATCGCTCAGTGGACATTAGAAAGTCTCTCCAGCTGGAGGAGCTGTTGGCCAGGGAACAGCTGGAATACACCATTGAAGAAGAGGTTGCCAAACAGACCATTCGCATGTGGCTCAAAAAATGCCTTAAACGCATCCGGGCGGTTAGTGTCTCAACAGAAAACACACATGCTTTGCTTTTCCTATGGCATTCACACGTTTGTGTATATACTACATGCCTGTTTGTACTGTGTGACGCTGACCACAAATGCCTGTCTGCACTCACAGAAACAGCAGCAGTCGTGCAGCATCATCCATAGCCTGAGAGAGAGCCAGCAGCAGGAGCTGAGCCGCTTCCTCAACCCTCCCAGCATCGAGACCACGGTGCCAAGTGAAGACCACAATACTAACAACCCAGACAACCCCTCGCAGCCTGAGGTAGAGCCCCACAACCACAGCTCCGCCGCGCACACACTCGCATGCGCTCACAGCTTGATATACAGCAAGCACATCATATAATCTGCAGGTGTGCGCTTGCACTGTTGAAACAAAGGATATGTGCTCTTTGTTTAGATGAGTGGTCTCCAGCAGCTACTGAGCCCCACGTTGTCAGACAGAGGAGGGTACAGGCAGGACTCCTCAGACCTGGGGAGACCACAGAGGAAGCTGGGACAGTGGCGGCTGCCTGCAGGTGTGTGTGCTGCCTCCGTCTATATACTGCAAGTGGCGCATTTCTTTAGAGAGCATCATTAAAAGTGAAGTGAAACTGCAGCTTTTCTCAACTTTGTCTCTGCCGCAGAAAACCAGATGATATAGAAAAATTGTTTAGTCGTCCACTTGTTTAAGTGTTACTTACAGTAGCTGTGAGGAAAGAACTAAAGGTGGAATTGGAAAAATAAGGACAAAAAATTACAGGTAGACATCAAAAGTCTCAGGCTGTGAATTTCTCCTGTGTGTGTGTGTAGCGTCAGGTCGCACGAGTGTCAAGTCCATTGTTTGTAAGATGAACCCCGTCAACGATGAGGCTTCCTCGGGGTCGGAGGTGAAGAAGTGGTGGACCCGTCAGCTGACTGTGGAGAGCGACGAGAGCGGCGACGACCTCATTGACATTTAGAGATGAGTTGCGGCGCGTCCTGCCGTTTTTTATAGATGAGCTGGGAAGCTTGCTGGTTGACTCAAGTTGTTTCATTTCCTCTCATACTCTGGCCTAATGAAAACAACGCTTTTTCTGATCTCATTGTCACCAAGTTCCAAACTGTTAGGCTGTGTGCGGAGGCCAAAATTGAGACGGCCATTTTGGCATGCAGTTATAATTTTATACCTCTGGGATGGGTGTTACTTCTCCCATGTGTTCTAACTCAATATGATGGCTGAGTTTTTTCTATGCAGGCACATATGGTGTTAAAGCAGATTATCTGACGACTGAGGCCATGGTGTATTCATAAAACAAACCAAGAAGCTGCTGCTGTCTGTGTTTTCTACTGTTTCATGTCAATATTTAAAACTCGCTAGCTACAATAATGTCTCTTCATGCTTTATCTCTGTTCATCTGTTTTAGTCAATGTTTAAGATAATGTCTCATGTGGTCTTCAATATTAATCATATAAATGTTGATTTTCTTATTGTCACTTTATACTTAAATCAGGCCACTTGAAAAGTAAAAATAGAAAATTTCTAGATTTATGACTGTGAATGTAATTAAAATGTAATCTATCTGTATTTGTGCAGCATTAAAATATAAACTATTTTGTAAATTATTATAAAAACTTTATCAAAAATTCAATTATTATAATAAAGGCCTAAACCACTTGGGTATTTATGAGCAAAAAAAATGGTCAAAGTGGTTTTCTTTTACATTATATCACAGACTTTTAGCAGGTTCTTTTGTGCAAATGACTTACAATAAGTGAATTGAACTTCTGTGAGACCATGTTACCTAAATTTAAGTAACAGATTTTTGCTGCCCTCTGAACATCATACATCTCCACTTTGGGATTTTCCGCCTGATTTTGCAGTTTCTTTCTGGCCTTAACCATCTAATGCTGTTTAAACGTTTTGAAATCCAAATCTGAAAAATGCATTGTTGGCGAAGCTGAGAACAGGGCATTTCTTGGGAAAAGTTTTTTTGGAGACTTTTACACTGCAGATTGTATACATGTCATAATTGAATCTTTCATCGTTTACTTTTGTGCATTTTATTTGTAATTTGTGGGACAGATTTACAAAAACATACACTGCAGCGTTCTATAAGATGTAAGTATTAAGATTAATTCCCATTATACTACACTTTAAGCAGTGAGATTCTGTGAAGAACCACATTTTGATAAGATCTAACATTAGTTTCTTCAGAAAAGTCAGCAGAATTTGAGTAAAAAAGCTGATTCTCTTGCTGTACTGCTGATTTCTTGCTTATCACACTCAGCATTTCTTCCTTGTAACTAAATGTGCTTTTAACTGACAGAATCTAGATGCAGAACTGGACCAGGAGGCTTTTCAACTTGCAGAGTCCCTCACTGACTTACAGTAGTTACGGGTCGTGGCTCAGGTAGTAGAGCAGGTTGTCCGCTATCTGCAGCATTGGTGGTTTAACCGCCGGCACCTCCACTTGCTAAAGTCTTCTTGGGAAAGAACCTAAGTTGCTCCCGATGGCAGGTGAGCACCTTGAATTGCTGTTCTGCATCCACTGGTGTAGGAGTGTGTGTACACCGATCAGGCATAACATTATTAACACCTGCCTAATATTGTGTTGGTCCCCCTTATGTGGTCAAAAATGCTCTGAACCATTGGGCATGGACAAGAGGACCTCTCAGGGTGTCCTATGGGGTCTGGCACCAGGACGTTGGCAGTGGATCCTTTGGGTACTCTGGCTTGTGCAGTGGGGCCTCTGTCAATCAAACTTGTTCCACTGCATCCTGTTGATGCCTGATCAGAATGGGGTCTAGGAAGTTTGGAGGTCAAATCAACATCTTGGGCGACTGTCGTATTCCTCAAGATGTTCCTGATTGCTTGATGTTTTTGTCACGTGGTGGGGTGCATTTTCCTGTGGGGGTAGGCCAGTGACATTTGCGGATTGCCATTTGCATGAGGGAGTGTGCTACTTCTGGGACAATGTTTGTTTGGGTGTCTAAGTCTCATCAACACGGATGCCAAAATCCAAGTTTTTCCAGCAGAACACCACATAGTACCAATATGATCAATGTTATTCACTTCACCTGTCAGTGGTCATAATGTTGTGGCTGATTGGTGTATGTGTGAATGGTTGAATGAGAAACACATTGTAAAGTGCTTTTTAGAACCTAATTGAGATT
>OMNN01043974.1:0-11959 GCA_900302755.1 Chromis chromis
CATTGGTTTTATATAGCGCTTTTCTGGACACTCAAAGACGCTTTATATTGCATTACTCATTCACTCCATACTCGATGGTGGTAAGCTACGTATGTAGCCACAGCTGCCCTGGGGTAGACTGACGGAAGCGAGGCTGCCAATCTGCACCATCGGCCCCTCCGACCACCACCAACCACTCACTCATTATGACCACCTGCCTAACATTGTGTTGGTCCCCTTATGTGGTCAGAAATGCTCTGAACCATTGGGCATGGACAAGAGGACCTCTCAGGGTGTCCTATGGGGTCTGGCACCAGGACGTTGGTAGTGGATCCGTTGGGTACTCTGGGTTGTGCAGTGGGGCCTCTGTCAATCAGACTTGTTCCACTGCATCCTGTTGATGCTTGATCAGAATGGGGTCTAGGAAGTTTGGAGGTCAAATAAACATCTTGAGCCATTGTCATGTTCCTCAAGATGTTCCTGATGGTTTGATGTTTTTGCCATGTGTTTGGGTGCATTTTCCTGCGGGGGTATGCCAGTGACATTTGGGATTGCCATTTGCATGAGGGAGTGTGCTTGTTCTGGGACCATGTCTATTTGGATGTCTTAAGTCTCATCAACACGGATGTTAAAATCCAAGGTTTTCCAGCAGAACACCACACAGAAGCAATATGATCAATGTTATTCACTTCACCTGTCAGTGGTCATAACGTTGTGGCTGATCAGTGTTTATCTTGCATAAAGAAGCTGCAGCCAGTCGTGTTGCAGACTTGTAGTTGCGATTCCAAACCTGAGAAAGTCTGCTGTCTTCAGGACGATTTCTGGCAACAAATGTCCCTTTTGTTGCAGTGTTTCCATCACATGTGAGCATCAAAGAAAAAATAGGTACAATTAAACCACTGGTTACTAGCGGGAACAAGATATGGAAACAACGTGAGCTGAACACAACAAACAATATTTTAAAGTGTCAACAAAAGGAAACGGAGGGAGAACCCTTTCTAGTAGGAAATTATGAGAACAACATAATGTTAGAAACTATCCCATTGACTCCCATCCTTAATGACCCCTACCCTGACAATCACGTTGTTTACGTTGTTAACACGTCATAAGGGTTGTTTTTATATGCTAAAAGACATATCATGAGCTAAATGTCAACACAATGGCAGAACATTTCCATCTCAAAATTGCAGTGTACCGATGACAGTCTCAAAAATACAGATTCAGACTTCCAGGGTTTCATATGTAACAAACCTAAAGAACTAATCCTGTCGAACTGCAGCGTGGGGCTTTCACTATCTTTATTCTTCTTCAGAATCCAATGTTAAAGTTTGCCATTGTATAGCATACAGTAATTTTAAATTGTTTGAGCGGAGTTGTAGATGAGCTGGTGTGCTGAGCTGCAAAAAATGCTGAAAAATTCAGAAGCATGTAATGCTGGCACTCTATTCGCAATATTCATACACAGTTTTAGCCTAGTTCAACACTTAACAGACTGATTAAGTGTCAGGCAAACAATCTTCAAACCTTGAACATGTTGGACTACCAGGTTCAAAGCTTGGTGAATGAGTTCAAGTTGCATTGTTCTCTGGCAGGTGCTTCAGATATGAAACAAACAAAAACAAAAAAAACAACAGGATGATTTTGGTTTGTTTAAAAGGCAAATTTGTTCTTTGTGTTTTTGAGCTATGTAAAATTAAAAAATAATGATAATATGACATCTGTGGTTGAAACCACATTGATAAGATTTGCTTTAATTGTGAATAGTTTACAGTAATTAGATTTTTTAAAATTGGTTCTAATTGATCCAAGCAGTGTGATAGATGTTCTTACTTGAACGCTGTTTTGAATTTGGGTCAAGTGCAGCTGTAAAGGTTAACACGCTCATTATTACTTAAGTGGCAGTTATGAGTTGAAAATGAAGGGATTACATGAGCAGAGATGTCCTACTTCTTGAAGCCAGCAAATGCACACACAATAAGGCACCAATATTTAAGGTCTCTGGTACACACAAATACTGTAGACCCATCACATACTGTACACAGCAGATGTATAGACCAGAGACTGTGATCCTAATACATTCCTAATACATTTATGGTCTCAGTTGTTAATTTAAAGTCTCCTTCAATACAGCATAATGTTAATTTGGTAAATTATGGTCCCATTTGGAGTCAAACAGATGATAAAGCAGGGTATGTTTTAGGGCGGGGCTATAACACGCTATCTTCTTGGCAGGCATACTGTCAGTTCTCAGTTAGATCCTCCCCTCACTCCACCTTTGGCAAGATAGCAACAGACAAAAAAGCAGACTTGGGGCTTTAAAAGGATAGTTGACATACCATGGTAGCAACGTCCACTAAATACAGCCTATGGTATGGACACAGGGAGAAAGAGACACAAGTGAAAGGCGGCAGAGATCTTGTAGATGTCAAGGTTAACAAAATGTTGGATCAATTGAAACCGATTGAGGATAATAAAGAAGCATGCAGCTACATGCGGATCTAATTGTGGAAACATGATAAATGGCCATTCTGTTCCCATGGTGACCGTATTGTCTGCATCTGCCTCGAGTACAGGTCACCGCTTAGAAAACCAGGTCTGACACATCCTCCACTTAGTTTCCTGAGGCTTATTTTGATGAACATTTTTATTTTACCCAAAAAAAAAAAAAAAAAACCTTAGAGCAAATCAAAACTTTTCCATATAGACACTGAAATCTGTATACCTGAGGAAAATCAGCTTGTATGTCCACAAACTCAGTTCATAGCATCTTATGGCATGTTGAAAGCTTTCCTCCACCTGCCTCACTGGCTTCTCCTTCTTCAGTCTGTGTTTTCCTGATTTTACAGTAACAGCCTCCAGAGAGAACAGGTGTGAACCTGCTGTGAACGTTCACTGCCTTTCCAACAACAATAATTAGCTGATTATAACCAGAACCAGGCAGCGGTCTAATGCTTACAACAATTACTGCAGTTATATAAAGGCCTTAACTAGGGTTTGTTTCTTGCATTCAGGTCATAATGGAAAGAACAACTTGAATGACAGAACCGGGTTAACTTAACAAACATGGGAATTAAGACACAAAACGGCTCCATTCTCAGCCTCAAAAAATTATTCAATGTTTTTAATAAATTAATATTCAGCAGATTAATGACAGACTGTAAAAACTGTACAAGCAAGGAAAGCATGTTTTGTGCGAGCCGACCTCTGGCTTGAACTGAACTAGGTGGGAGTTGAAACAAATATTCAAAGGATGTCTGATAAATAAGTTAATGCAGGTTTAGCTGCATTGTTCATCTTTGTTTTGTAGTTACAAGGGCAGCAGAAACAAACAAAGAAGTCAACATTTTATCACATTTTAAGCTAAATAAGGGCAAACTTATAAAACAGTTTTATAAGTCTTACAAAACAGTTGCCAATATATACATTCTGCAGACATGGAGCAATTTTATGAGTCTGGCCACTCTTGAGGAAAATATCAGGCTCTTTAGCTGCTCAATTCTTCACTGTTGTGAAAGAATTTTTAAAAAATATATTTTTCATTCATTCATCACTAAAGGTGCAGTGACATTATATTTCTGGTCAACAAATGATCGCTCCATTTCCTAATAACTTCTACTGAAGCCTGAATAACATACAAATCCTAGTGTCCCTGTAGAGCTGACGGCAGCAGATTCACAGGTCAGAGTTCACCTGTGTACAACTAATAGTTTTAGTTTGACCAATAACGACACTGGAAATGAAGAAGTTATTACTTCAGTGTGTTTATTTAGTGCATTATCGCACTACAAGACGACCAGCTGAAGCATCTGATTAATATTTGATTGCTCTCATTAGTATTTATTTATTTTCCACATCAGAAATGTGACAACAGTTATTATTCAGGACAGAGTGCAGATGTATTTTGTTAATGGGAAATGTAATATGATTACTCTCTTATAGTTTCAGACCTTGTCACACGTAAATGCTCACCTGTTTACCTCAGTATGTCCTTATTTCTTTATTTTCTGCCAGATTGTCTTGTCTGACGTATTAGCCTGTAGCTTTTTAGTCCTTTCTTGCTGGATTTTTTCCACATGTCTAATCCATGCATTGCTTTTTTTGCTTTTTGCTTTTTGCTTTTTGCCCCCCTGTCCTATGAATTTGTTGGTCCGTGTTGCACTTTACAGTTCTTTGTTGGATTTAAACCATCACCATGAATCCAATGAAAAATGGGTTTGAAACTTTCATTATTTATCTTTTATTACTTGACACTGTTTAATTTGTAAGTGATAATGTTTCAGAATTAGATTTCTGAACAAAAATAAGCATGACTCATTTTAATTTTTCCTTCCTATGTTGTGCTCTTGTGGTTGGACTGTACCATTAGGAGTCTGCATCCGGCCACAGACCCAATCACACAACCACATTATGTATTATATAGTGTGCCTGATTTATTTAGCTTTGCACATAAAAAGAGCTATAAAGTACCCATTTGGAGGTTGGACAGCTGGTGGCATTAATGAAACAGAGGACTTTCATCTAAGAGACTGGAGTTTGGGTCCTGTGTGAGGCCAGTGTTGTTGTCATATTATTTATACAGTGTTGCGTTGTCATTCTGTGTTTGCTGTGATTTACACAGAAAAACTACTTGGAAAACTATTTAGAAAAAGATTGTGGTTTGAAACAAAATACACTCGCTAAACATAAAGCTCCTGTTGTTTTCTAGAATGACAAAGAGTGCCAAGACCTGCCCCCAAAATAGTCCCTCTCACAATTTTACATATTTTCTGTAAAATAATATGTTTTGCACTGTGGACCAACATACACATTTCACTATTACACATTCTGTTGGGAGACCAGGCTGACATTCTACATCCTGCCAGCTCTTTCTGAGTTATGTTTATCAGCTAGTTGCTAAATGTATCTGGTGATTGCATATGGGCAAGTAGCATTTTAGAACATTTTTGCTTTAAAAAAAAATGAAGCTTTGAAGAGTGGAAGCACTGAGTGTGAACTGAAATAGTAAATTTGTGGGGTGGAAAATCAAAACAATGAGCTGGAGGCCACTATAAAGCTCCTTAGAGCTGAGAGAAACTGTAGAGTTCTCTGTGGATTTGTCTCACGTAGCCATGTGAAAATCTTGATTACGGCAGCTTTAACTCTTTTCATCAAAGTGGGATTTCTCTCAAGGCTTCCGGTGACAAATTAGAAAGAAATACGTTTGGTTTTTTTGTGCACCACTTAAAACGCTTTTTAAAAAAATGCTCCTACCCCCTCGAGTCACCACCAAACAGAGTTATCATCTATAATTTTACATTTTTCTAGGGTTTTCCTGTAAACTGTGTAAATTGGTACTAATAATAGGGGGAATATACAGCCTTTATCTATCCAATAAAATCACATCAGCAACTAATTATACCAGTTGGACACTGCTCACATTAATTAGGACCAAATTACACAGCTCTTTCCTGGAAACCTCACAGGAAATTACCAACCTATAATTTTGTGTCATCTGCAAGACCAACAACAAAAACACTGGCCCCAAATTGCAGCTCGCATCTGTTTTTTCACAGTATTTTAAGTATACACAGTATAAAGATGAATTCTTCCATCTGTATTTTCTCATTGCAGCATATTGCACACAGTAAACCAAAGTCCTTGTCTAGCATTGCAGGTTGTGATGTTATCCTTGCAGACATGTTACATAACAAACTGGCATACATTTACGCTCTGCTTTGTGACACAAGTGAACATATTGTTGGATTCGCATCGCAGTGACAGGCTGCAGACAGACTCCCAGAGAATTTGCTTCGATTTCTCTCCATCCCTTTGTGCCTCTCGATCTCTATCTCTCTCTCTTTCTCTCTCCTCATCTCTCTCTTGCTTCTTTATTTGTCCACCTCCCGGCCGCCTTTGGCAGGGCCCCAGTCAGTTTGGCACGGTCCCTGCCGCAAAGTTCCCTTCTCTCCATCTATCACCATCATTGGCTCCGATTTTCTGCATCGTGGAAGAGCTTCTCCGGAAGACCTGCCGGAATTCCACACAGGGAAACACAGTTGTGCGCACACACACCCGCGCAGTGTGTGCAGACACACACAAACACACAGCCTCGAACAAAACGCTGCTCTGTGTGGAATAGACAGGCGGATATATCATTTTTACCTTTTTATTTATTCATTTCTATCTGTCCAACTTTCCACTGGCTTTTGTCTCCTGGGCGGAAATCAGCCTGGTGAATAATTTAGTGCTGTTAATAGAGACCACCTAAGGGGGACGGAGGAGGGGAAGAAGCAAACGGAATAAGGAGGCGTAAAGTGAGGAAGGAAAGATTTTTTTAAAAAGAGAGAGAGAGAGAGAGGGTAGGGCCTTTGGATGAGAAATAAAATCCCAATATGGGAGAGAGGGTGTCACGCTGATGCAGAGCTGAGCGTAGCACAAGACACATGGCCTGTGATCATGTTTAATTAATGATGGAGAGATCAGCCTATTAAACAAGGACGCAGGCTGAAAGACTAGCCTGGGAGGGAAACATGGGCGGGTGGGAGGAGGAGGTCAGGGAGGTGGCAGATAGTTTCCCTCGTTGGGTGTCAGCGAGCAAGCAGAGAGGATGTGGGGTCTAAGAGAGAAAAGAGAGGCAGGAGGTTCCACCCGGGCTCGTCTGCTGTTCTATTAATAGCAGTCGGAGCACATTGGGGAGGGGAAACCAGCCAATTAGAATCCAGCTCTCTTACCAGTGGTAAACCCCTTACTCAGTCATACAGCCACGCACACATCCATTCATAGAGCTGTCAGACATGTTTGTCTCTGTCACTTACTGTCACCTGGATCATCTCTTCGGGGACCTCTGTGGGAAGCCATCCAACCCAGACCACTGGTGATGCCTCTCGCTGATGTTTGGCTGGATACGTCGAGAGCAGGAACATTGCTGTGAAATTCACAGGTCTGAGCCTGAGGGGCTGAGATGCACTTGGGAATTTTGCAGTAGGGGTGATGTAAATCTGGAATGTTGCAGCTGTTCAGTAAGAAACTGGTACACAAGATTTAAATCTGGTTTAAATGGTTCTTGTGTAACCGCCGCAGCAGTGCAGAGGCAGTAGCCTAAATACTGTATGTCAGCCTGCAAACACTCGACGCTGAATGGATCCTGCAGAGTACACTCCAGACATTATAGGTGTCTGCAGTTAAACTGACTGATGCTAATTAAAAGAAAACATTCATTTTATTTTGACAGACCAGGTGATTGAAGAAACACAGGATCTTTTCTTTTTTTGCCTGAAGTCAAAATGTCTTTGAGCAAGACAATGGGGCACATGCAAGAACATTTCTCTTAATTCTCCTAACTACACAAACCTGTTGTAATTTGCTTGTTTCAGTCTGATTAACACCAGCTGTTCATGAGGAGGTGCGTGTTTGTGCACTAATCGCCATAAAAGACTCCCTGTTCTGTTGCATGTGGGGAGGAAATTTCATCCATGAAAATGCTACCAAGGAGTAAAAAGAAAAGACTTGCTAAATAATACTACTTCATCTATCCATTAGCTTTACTGCGGGAAGCTATCCCAGCTGACACTGGGTGAGAGGTGGGGTACACAATGGACGAATCACCAGTCCATCACAACGCTAACACAAAGAGACAGACAACCATGCACGCTCACACTCACACCTAGTTAGTTTAGAATCACCAATTAATTCACCATGCATGTCTTTGAACTGCAGCAGGAACCCACACAGGGAAAACACGCAAACTCCACACAGAGGTTCAGACCCCAAAACCTTCTTGCTGTGAGGAGACACTACTACTGCCACTGCTGACCATTACATATAATGCAAATTGGTCCGTGATAATAGGAGAGGTGGCTGTAACAGTCGTGGAAATACTACATGAGAGAATATCCAATTGTGCAGTAGGTGATCTTGCACAGCTGGTTGCAACAGAGGACGATAATGAACAGAAAACTGCACAAACAAGGCAGGAGAGTGCAGAAAATATGCTGAAACATGCCCATAAAATCTAATGAAAACCTCTCAGCCACAATGAAGAGGGTATGGTGAGCAGATTATAAATTTTGCACTATGTAAATCTAAGTTTCATGTTTTATGTTAGGTAACTGAATTGTTTCCTTATCATACATTTATAGAGGATATAGGGTTTAGATATCAGGGGGAATGGTGGTGATCTGTTTTTCTTATATCACCCACATGAAAACTAATCTGATGGTTCTAGGTTGTTATCAAGTGAGACCTAGAACAAAAAAATGCACACTGTACAGCTCTTTTACTGCAATGATAGCTCTGGAACCATGGTGCCAGCAGCTTGTTGACGTGCCAAGTGTGTGATATCGCAGCTGAAATCGTCATTAGAAATCCTCGATATCACAGACTCTGTGACTCTGTAGCACTGACTGGAGGCTGACATTGCCCGTAATCCGGTCTGAACTATGTAACATAAGCGCACCAATAGCATGACTCACATCATTTTCATACTCATCAAACCATTCAGTGAGCTTCTGTGGCCTTTAGGGGAGCATTTGTTATGCTTCACATCTCATTTATTCAAGTTATTCATGTTTGTCACGCCTCTGTAGTTGTTAGACACGTTCAATATCTGGACCTGCTCCCAAGACCGTTTTTTATTCAAATCAGACATCTGACAGAGGAAACTTTTAAACACTTCTGAGCAAGTCAAGGTCAAACTCTAATTTATTCGAATGCTCTTGCATATGAAGCTGCTCTGGGTTAAATTAAATATATCTCAGTAAACACAAAAGGCTTTATTTGAGTTTGTGAGTGTTTCGCTGTGTCTGTCCTTCGATTAAATCAACCTAATAAATCACACCACAGTTGGAGCGTCTTCCTAACTGTTGTATCAGCAAAGCTTAAATTTCGAAAGCAATAACTAAATGCATTAAATTACAGCACAAACGGTATGCATACATAAAATTAGCGACACACAAGCAGCCCTGCAGAATCACTGGGGAAACATAAACTTCATGTAGACAGTTGCTCTCTTCTTTCATATGAGTGATGATGATGAAGTTTTTATTATTGCGCCCTGCATACAAATATGCTCAGCTTGCGTGGGCTTAGAAGACACTACAAATTAATATACAGTAACTCAGATCCAGACTGCAGTGCATACATACCATTAAAGGTCCAGGGTATATAGAATACCGCTTCACATAACTTACGACTTAAATCACTAAAAAAAACTGTATAAAATCCGAATAAATATTGATTAAATAGTCAGTCTTGTCTTGTTTGGTGACATCTGTTTTATTTGTCCCTTCTCATCATTGTTGCTGCCTTTCTTGAGTGGAAGAAAAGAGGTAAAATAAAAAATACATTAAAAAAATTAGCTGACTTGAGCTCATCAACAATAAACAAGCATTCAATTTCTCCGTCTTCTGGTAATTCAGTATTTCATTGAGCCACTTCACTAAAAAACTGACAGATTACAACAAAGAAAAAAGTAGGACTTGTAGTTCTCCCAAATCGCCAGCTCACACATGCATTTCCTTCATGACTATCTTCTAATCTGACAAACTTAAAAGCAAGAACAAGAGCGCCTGTTCTCAATTTGGCAACTTAAGATCTTAGGCTCATTGATGTCGTTATAAAGATGCTTTTACACTTTCTGGCTGAGAGTTTGATAAGAATATTTATAACACCCTGTAAACTCAGCTTGGGAAAAAGACTGGAAACAGTTAGAATGACTCTGGCCAAAAGTCCTGTTCAAATTTTCTCACTTAATTCAATAGAATTTGACTCCACATGTCCAGAAGTGAAACCAAAACATCTGCATCTCCCCCTAGTGGCTGGTTGCAGTGAAGATCAGAAACGCCACCATATTAGCTGATGGAACATCCATCCATCCATCCATTATCTGTACATTATCTGTAGGCCGCTTAATCCTCTGTAGGGTCGCGGGGGTCTATTGCCAGTCTATTGCAGGGCTACACATAAAGACAGACAACCAAGCACACTCTCATTCACACCTACGGACAATTTAGAATAATCATTTAACCTCAGCATGTTTTTGGACTGTAGGAGGAAGCCAAAGAACCTGGTGAAAACCCACGCTGCACAGGGAGAACATGCAAACTCCACACAGAAAGATCCCAGGCGTCCTAACCGGGACGCAAACCAGGAATCTTCTAGCTGTGAGGTGCTAGCAACTGAGTCACCGAGCAGCCCCTGATGGATGAGCCAGACAAAAACAATGAATTATCCCTCAAATAAGTTCTTTCTCAAAACATACTCAATACTTCTTAGCATATTAATGTTTTTTCAAGTGTTAATTGTACTGATCAGTTTGTTTTTGAATAAATGAATGCTATAAAAAGGGTGTATGATGTCATGATGGATAACTGTGATTGACAGCTGCTCCAAATAACGTTGTGAAGAGAATGATGCGCACATCGGATGCTGAAGTTGCTACAACCTCTGCCGCCTTCACTGGAAAAGTAGTGGCTGTAAAACAGTGAATAAATTTTTTTCTGAGCCCTACACACCTCAGGAAGCAACTCTATTGTCAGAATTTGATTAATTCAGTCCAATAACATTTTGAAAGATATCTCAGTCTTGCATGCTCTCTATGGGATCAGCTGAGAAAGATGCTAATGAGCTCTACATGCCCAAAATTGAGGAAGCGTGTGGAACATCCCGCCACATAGAGGATGCGTGGAAAACTAATTCTGCGTATGTGCCACTGAGCAGCTTTCTAAAGCATGGATGAGAATCATTTTCGGACATGCACATCAGTCATGCATAGTTCTTTTAAATTATACTACTTTCTAGTCAGCTCGGAGGATGTATTGCATACGTGAGCAGTAGATCAGTGTCTACGTCTTCCAGACATGCACACAACTCCTCTTGTAGCATAATGGCCATGCAAACACAAATTTTGGGCATGTTGTGGATGTCAGCAAAAGGTTCTACACAGAGTCTCACCAATGTACACCGATCAGGCATAACATAATGACCACCTGCCTAATATGAGCGTCATATTTTTTTGTCTATTGTGTGGTTTTAGAATGTGGTAAAAATCTGTATCACTGTGGTGTGCTGCTGACTGCAAAACAAATTGCCCTCGGGGATAAAAAAATTTCCTTGACCTTGTGTTTGTCCCCCTTATGTGGTCAAAAATGCTCTTGTTAGGGTTCTTTATTGACTGCCCAAGAATGAGTCAGAGAATTCTTCAGGTCTCAGATGAACAATTTATTATGGTCACAGGTAGAGTAAATACAGCGCTGGGCTCAGAGTGACAGAGCATCCGCAGGATCTCAGTCAGAAGGAACCCCGATTTCCGGGTGTGCGTCACAGTTATCTTCTTGGGCTTGGTCCAGCACCATACAGAGGTTGGGCTTACAAGCAACCGAGTCTCATTGGCCAGTTATCTCTGACGTGAACATGCCAACCACTGTCCACATGATCTTACTGAAATGTAATATGAAAGCATGAATGAGAGTTGTGTGTGGCGTGGATCTATTGTAAAAGACAGATTAAAGAGGACCTTGAGGGTACATCTGTTTCCTGCTTATGAAGTTAAAATGTCACACTGTTCTGATTAAATGAAAACAAACAGTAAGTTTCATGAGTTCAGTGAAAAAGTACAACTTTAAAGAGAACAGAGTAAAGGCCAGTCATAACACTTTGAACCATTGTGCATGGACAAGAGGACCTCTCAGGGTGTCCTATGGGGTCTGGCACCAGGATGTTGGCAGTGGATCCTTTGGGTACTCTGGCTTGTGCAGTGGGGCCTCTGTCAATCCAACTTGTTCCACTGCATCCTGTTGATGCTTGATCAGAATGGGGTCTAGGAAGTTTGGATGTTAAATCAACATCTTGGGCCATTGTCATGTTCCTCAAGATGTTCCTGATTGGTTGATGTTTTTGCCATGTGGTGGGGTGCATTTTCCTGCAGGGGTAGGCCAGTGACATTTGGGATTTCCATTTGCATGAGGGAGTGTGCTTGTTCTGGGACAATGTTTATTTGGGTCTC
>OMNN01043979.1:0-14437 GCA_900302755.1 Chromis chromis
TATGCTAACATGATGCTAACATGACACTAACATGGCGTTAACATGATGCTAACATGATGCTAACAAGATGCTAACTTGGTGCTAACACTATGCTATGATGATGCTAACACAATGCTAACACTGTTACCACTATGCTAACATAATGCTAACATGACACTAACATGGCGTTAACATGATACTAGAATGTCAAAGACTCCACCCACCCTGCACATGAACTGTTCACCCCTCTCCCCTCTGGTAGGAGACTGCGCAGCATCCGGGCAAAAACATCCAGACTGAAAAACAGCTTCTCTTTAATGTCACTATTTCACTTTAAAATGCTGTTGCTGCTGCCGGCATATATATATATATATATATATATATATATGTCCATTTGATTTGATTTTGTGTATATGTATAAGTGTATAAGTGTGTGTATATACATATGTTTATGTGTATATATATATATATTTCTATATAGGTAGATAGATGGATAGACATCAAGCACTCTAGTGATGTTTATTTATCATCCTGAAGGTTATTACTTTTTTAAAATTATTTTTATACTTAGTTTATCTTTAATCTTTAAGCTACACCAAGACCTGAGAATCTGCATTTTGTTCATCCTGTAAAGGGTCGAATGATAATGACAATAAAGAAGTCCGAGTCAATACCTTCACATTGAATTTCTATCACATGATTATCTTGGCAAAAAAAATGCACACATATATTGCAGAGTGTTGCAAACATCCGATGTGTTGCATGGATTTGTTGTGAGAAAAAGCACAGCTGACCATCAGCTATCTTTACCTTTGATTTCCTGCCCATGTACGTCTGAGCAAACCAGTCCGAGTCCATAGCCTTCAGATTTGCCATTATCTGACCCTGGAAAACACACACGTATATAAGTATAAGTATATATCCACAGAGTTACCATAGAAACCACGATTAAGATTGATTTCTTCTGATCCAACGGCGCAGAATATGAAGCAGACCTGTCAAGTTTTACCCCAGCATGTGGATAACATACACTATCAACCACAACGTTAAAACCACTTTGAGGTGAAATTAATAACACTGATTATGTCATTACAATACAATGTATTCCTGGGATATCCTGGGCCCTGACAGTCATGTGGACGTTACTTTGACACGTTCCATCCACCTGAACATCGTTATAAACCAATCACATTCCACAATGACACTCCCTGATCCCAGCAGCCTCCCCCAGCAGGACAGGTTACCCTTCCACACTGCAAAAAGTGCTTGAAGAGCACAACAAAGAGCCCAAAACGCTGACCGAGCCTCCAAACTCAACAGATCCCAGTTTGAATGAGCATCTCGGTCCAGTACATCCCATGATGCTCACTCAGATCCCAATCTGAATGAGCATCATGGGATGTACTGGACCAGCCCCAATCCAGAGAGGCCCCACCCTTGCAATCCAAAGGAGCCAAAGGATTTACCAACATCCAGCTGTCAGACACTACAGGACATCTCCAGAGGTCTGATTCTAGAGGGCTGATTGGTCAGGGCTGGCGGCACAAAGAGGAAGCATACAGGTGGCTTTACTGTTGTGGCTGATTGGTGTATATACATAACATGCTGAAGTTGCATTAAGGCAGACACACACATTATTAATTTATGTTGGAGAACCCGAAGCAGTTTCTAGGTGTTTTTTGTTACTGTAACTTTTTACTCACTGTGGGCTCATCTTTCAATGCAATATAAAATGTCTTTTGTGCAAAAAGCTACAATGCAATAAATCATAAAAAAAACAAAAAAAACTAAAGTTACATTTGATTATTCCCTTTACAAAAATTAAAAAAAACAAAAACAAAACATGGAATCAATATGTACAGCAAGTGTCCTAAGGTGTCACCACTACTGAGGAAATAAACGGTGGGTTTACAAACAATAGATATTGAACTAACTACACAGCCTGCAGTTCAGCCGAAAAGTCTTTTAATTTTTGTCACATGACTGCTGATTGCAGCTGAATCAGTAAAGGCTCCTCGGTTGTGCCAAGGAGAGCAGATTTTTTTTGTTTATTATAGAATCTGGTTACTGCAAACTGACAAGTAGAATTAAGTGATATTGATGAAACCAAAAGTAATGATTAAAGCATGATTATTCACATGATCTGACAATTCTCTGTTTGTACAGTTTCCTGCTCAGATGAATGGTGTAGTTTTAGTGATTTTTAGTAAAATAACATGCCCTTCAAAGCCACCAGCGGGTTTTGCGGTTCAGAGGCTTAATAGAAGCTCGCAACATCCTGTTTTCCTGATTTGATTGTGATAACTTACTGCGAATGCCTCGTGAAACTCAAAGACATCGATGTCACTCATGGACAGGCCGGCCCGTTCCAGGACTTTAGGTGTGCTGTATGTTGGCCTGAAAGAGTCGAACACAGCAAGTGTGAAGCTAAAAACAGAATAACTTCTTTTTCCAGTCCTCATAAACAATCAGAAGTCAAACGGTAGACACCACGCACCTCAATCTCACTTTCAACCAAAATGAAGAAAAGCATTATCAGTTTCCTCTGTCGGGAAAATAGCAAGAGTACAAATGAAGGACTCACCCCAAAAGCAGCTGATCTTTGGGGTCCTGAGACACATAGACAAAGTCTCTGCCAGGATGAAAAAATATGTGGATGAACACATCATCTAAAATAGCACTGGCATGGAAGTTAAGGCTGCTCTACCAAACAGAGAGGGTTTAGATACCTGAGATAGGCTTTAGGCTTGTAACCCATAGCCAAAGCTTTCTCTTCAGACATGATGAGCACAGCCGAGGCACCGTCAGTCTGAGAACACACACAAACAGGCTTAGAGTTAGGACGTGTTAAATTCAAGACAGAGGAATAGATTTCAGTGTGTGATCAGGAGATAGCTTCAACAAGTCTATACAATTCTCTTCTTAAGCACAACATGCTATTATAAAGTACAAAGAATGGATAACTGAAAAAACAAAGACTATCCTCAAACTAATGTTAATGATGCTTTTTGCGTTTACCACACAGAAACAGAAGCTGTTCATGCTGAAGGTGTTTGGAACCCAAGAAGGAGGAATTAAAAACTGATAACTGATAGTGCTATAGGGCCTGAGTGTGTGTGTGTGTGTTTACCAGGAAAGAAGAGTTGGCAGCAGTGACTGTGCCATGGGGTTTAACGAAGGCAGCCTTCAGTTTGGCCATTTGCTCCATGGATGAAGGCCTTATGCCGTTGTCCTTTGACACAATATCACGGCCTGGAGGAGACAAAGATGTATCGTCATTATGTAAATTAAAAAACTCAATACTAACCTTCAGCCTTTACTTGTTGGAAACTCCAACAGCGCACATAATCCACCACTAAGTCAAAGTGACACTGTCTTATTGGTCAACGTGTGAGACTTTTGTCATTTTGCTTTTATTATAAAATCTGACTTAATGTTCTTTTCAACCTCATTTGTTGACTCCATCCTTCTTGCTGTGGTAAATCCCAGGAACAAGAGTTTATTTTTTGACTGTCCACTACAAAATTAAAACAATCTCCTCCCGCATGATTTGTGTTCAGTCTTACTGGATCCCAGTGCAGTCCTCTACTACACATTTTGTAGGTCTTTATATTATCTTACTGCTCCGAGTGAAGAAAAACGGCGATTCGCAAAAATCTCCAACCTGGGCTTGATTTGCTCAAGCCTGGAAACAAACAGCCAAGAGAAGGTGCTGAAGTGTAGTTTCCTCTCTGACCAATTTCATTACAATATGCTTGAATTTTTATAACAGAATTTTTGCCCAGTGATGCCAAAAAGTAATAATTTTTCAGCTTTAATCAACCAACCACTTACACAATTAGATTGTGTTGATCTTTAAAGTGTCCTGAAATATATTGAGTAAATAGATAAACATCAAATGTTAGACATTTTGCAAGAAAAATGAAGAATAAAAACATTTGAGGTCAAATTTTCTGTTAAATTGCTGATTTTTGACATCTACACATAACAACTGACAATATCAATAACTTTTTTTTTTTTAAGTTTATTTTTTGGGCTTTTATGCCTTTATTCGATAGGACAGTGGATAGAGTCGGAAACGGGAGAGAGTGGGGAAGGACATGCGGTAAACTCCTGAGGTTGGAATCGAACCCGGGACAGCCGCTACGTGTCTGCACTTGGGTCACGCGACATAACCATTAGGCTATAGGGCCGCCCCGACAATATCAATAACTGCTTCTAATTAGCACAAAGAAAACAAAGTCAATGCAGAGAATGCAAGGAAGCACAGACACATAGCATCTGTTAATTACAACCACATAACCAACTATAGTTGAGTACACAACCATACATAAAATTCATGAAAACTAGTACAACAACGTGTCATTTAGGGAGTGAAGCAGTGTTTACCTGGCACTTTAAAGGAGATGACATCCTGCAGCAGCCCGTTGTCCTGCGCCTTTTTGGCCAGAGAGTGTGATCGCAGAGCAAACTCATCCTGCTCCACTCTGGAGACCCCAAACGCTGCAGCCAGACGATCAGCACTGTGGCCCATCGTCTCTGCTGTGGAGAACTCCGCCACAGCAGGAAGCTACACACATGATCAAAGATTCAGGGGGAAATTATTTACCGCATGCGACTGATAAAAGAGCAGAATTATATTTGTGATGCTGTGCTTATTTTTGTGGTTAAGTGAATATATACCTCTGGAGAGAGGTGTGCCATCCGGATGCTGCCAATCAGGCTGAGCCTCTGGCCAAGAGTCTTTGCCTTGTTGAGGGCCAGCATAGTCTTCCTCATCTTACGGCTGTGACGGATGGGAACGTCGGACATGAACTCCACTCCGCCTGCCACAACAGCGTCACACTGGCCTGCAGCAATCAGACCAGCAGCTGGAGAGAAGGAAGCAGGACAAAGAGGATAATAAAGGTTAACAAAGAGGAGACAAGCACAAAAACAAAATGGCAAATGTAAAAAAATAACAATAAACATGTACATTCCTGTTTTTTTCTTACTGTTCTTACTATAGTGTATGTGCCTTACTGTAATGACATGAGCACCCATCTGATCTCAGCCCCCTGCTGTGATCCCCCTTCATTACTCCCCCGTCATTGTCACGAGACATCTAAATAGTTTGTTATGACTCCTCATCTCCGTCCTGCCCAGACGTTTGTGTATGATGGAGTATTTTGAAGGTGAAGATCAGCTCGTGTGCTTTTTTTGTTTTGCATTAATTTTACAGTCCCACTTCTCACAGCAGCAGCATACATCAAGATAACATAAAACAATCTCACTGTTTTTGCAGCTAGAACGTGGGACGACTTATATTATGTATAATGATGATTATTGCTCAGCCCCAAAATATACAGCAGCAAATGGAAGAGGTTTGGTGAAGAGGTGTTTTTCCGTGACATACCTGAGGTCATTGCCTGGTTGGAAGAGATGCAAGCCATGGTGACGGTGTGAGCTGGGATCTTGTCAGAGAAACCTGCACCCAGTGCTGCCTAAAATCACAGTTAAAAGTGAAGGGAAAGCACTTCACACACAGATGCCATTTGTATCTACATGCATTTGCAAAGGATGGTCAAGATTATTTTCGAGTATGCAGTATCCAGTCATGCTTAGCACTAGATAGATAGATAGGTACTTTATTGATCCCGAGGGAAATTTAAGTAACCAGCAGCATATTAAACATACATACAGAATATAAACAATATAAACAGAAATGAGAGATGCAGAATATGCAAAAACACGAGATAAAACATCAATAACAATAAAACATTGCAAATTAGTGATGTGCAAAGAGTAATCAGATAAAAATCGATATGTCCATTTATGTGCATGTGTGTGGCCGGTTAGCCAGCAGTGTCCGAAATAAAGTGCAGATGGAATAGTAGAGTCAATATTTATCTGTGTGAGGAGGAATTGAAGAGTCGTATGGCCTGTGGGACAAACGACTTCCTCAGCCTGTCAGTGGAGCAGGATGGAGACAGCAGCCTGTCACTGAAAACACTCCTCTGCCTGGTGATGGTGCTGTGCAGAGGGTGGTGGGCATTGTCCAGGATGGAGAGCAGTTTGCTGAGAGTCCTTCTCTCTACCACTGATGTGACGACTAGGCTTACAGAGGTGAAGCTCCACATGCTATAACCACTTTGGGGTGTAAATGTGTGTGCTGGTGTGTGTGTGTGTGTGTGTGTGTGTGTACCTCTCTTGCTACATTGCTGGTTTTGACCTCCTGAATGACTGTTCCATAGATAATGTAGTCCACAGCATCTTTGGGTACACCTGTCCTGTTTAACAGACCCCTAGACAAACGGAGTGGAGAATTTAAGAAACACATGAGACACAATTAGGAGATAAAACTGCCTCAGAAGTAAATATATTACTTGGCAGGGCACAAATGCAAAACATTCTCAACAAAATATATGGACTCAACACACACCCTCACAGCTGTCACATCATTGCACCAGTGTATCTCTATCTCTAGTCTAAACTTGCACTTTAAGTAATTCAGTTTTGCCAAAACATAGCATCTGAATGTCATTAACACTGGATAGAACTGTAGGTATACACAGTGCTGTGTGAATGAAATCTTCTATTTTTTGCATATTTCTTACACTTAAATGTTCCAGATCATCAAACTAATATTTATATTTATTTGATATCAGACAGAAATAACCCAAAAACCACAAAATGCAGTTTTTAAATGATGATTTATTGAAGATTTATTAAAAACCTATATCACCCCTGTGAAAAAGTAATTGCCCCCCTGAACCTAATAACTGGTTGGTCCCTTGTCAGCATCAACTGCAGTTAAATGTTTGTTCCAGAAAAAGACTGATCAGTCTTTTACATCACCATGGAGGGATTTTGGTCCACTCTTCTCTGCAGAATAGTTTTAATTCGGTCACATTAGATGGTTTATGAGCATGAACTGCCCTTTTAAGGTCTTGCCACTGCATCCCAATTAGATTCAAGTCCACACTTTGACTCGGCCACTCCAAAACCTTCATTTTGTTCTTTTTCAGCCACTCAGAGGTGGACTTGCTTGTGTGCTTTGGGTCATTGTCATGCTGCATAAACCATCATGAACTGATGGTGGATATTCTCCAGGAGGATTTCTGATAGAGAGCAGAATTCATGGCTCCATCAATTATGACAAGTGGTCCTGTGGAAGCAAATCAGCCCCAAACCATCACACTACCACCACCATGTTTCACTGTTGGCATCATGTTCTTCTTGTGAAATGCAGTATTAGCTTTATACCAGATGTAACGGGACCCATGTGTGCAGATTTATATAGTTATGCCGTTAATAAATTGTCTAATGGTGGGTTATTTAGTGTTATAACATGATGAATACAACAACACACTTACTGCAAAGCTGCTCTGGCCAGGTCATGGGGCATTAGGTCAGCATATCTGAAAACACAAGCCAGACAGATTTTCCTTTCAAGGCACAGAACTGTTTTCTAAAGTTTTCCATGACAATGCGACATTTAAACAGAAAGTATTCATTTTGCTTGTCTCATCAGCAGACAATGTGAAAAGTGTTCTTATGAACATATAGCAGCCACAGGCTCCAGGGAGTGGACTAAGTCATAAGAAATAGAGCAGAGACTTACGTGGTTCCAGACAGCAGGAAAGGTGTTCGAACTCCCTCCACCAATACAATGTTCTTCACACCAGGGCGAGCCAGTGTCTTCTTGCTCTTTGTCTGAACTGAGAGGAAATAGAGACAAGTTGATAGATTGATAGTTGTGAAATAACCTAAGGAGTCACTCACTAGAGGAAGCCATTTTCCTCAGGTTGTGTTCAGGTGCAGCTCTTATTTTAAACTACCTAATCCATACAAGACTACAATGTAGACCTTAACTTAACTATTAACTTACCCTGAGCCTGAAGTGGGGTCGTCGTACTGAGAGAGCGTGTACCTGAGACACACAGAGAGAAATATTAAAAATACTGCTCATCAATTTAAAAGCACCTTATGAACTGATAATGATTCATTGATGACAAAAGCTGCTGTGATGTGGTTTGCATTTCTAAATCCTCTGTTGCTGGGTCGGAGTATTTTTTCCCCCACGGCTTAGATATATTTTTAGAGTTTGTTAAAGTGTTAAACAAATAAGGAGGAAGACAACTTACCGATCCGCATTGCCCAAGAGGGGCTGACAGAGCAGCTCCGCATGGAGTTCAGCAACATGGAAGCCATTATGTTCTAGATGGAGAGAAATTGTTACTGCAGAGGTTTCATTCAATGTTGTAAAAATATTAGAAGAGCATGTTGGCCCCTGATATTTCAGGGTGTCTTCAGAGATATTGTGGAACAGAAGTGAGTAAACCACAGTGCAATATCACTTTAATATCAAATAATTCAATGGAGGATAGCAGCGATGAACATTTCAAGCCCACCAACACCCTGAGGCAGAAGCTGGTCCATCCAAAGGACAAAACACCAAGACACAAACAGAGCAACGTGGTGTATGCTGTCCAGTGCAGCGAGGAGTGCTCAGACCTGTACATTGGGGAGACAAAACAACCGCTCCACCGGCGCATGGCTCAACACAGAAGAGCTAACTCCTCAGGACAGGACTCAGCAGTCCACCTGCATCTGAAGGACACAGGCCACTCGTTCCAAGACAATAACGTACAAATTTTGGCCAGAGAAGACAGATGGTTTGAGAGGGGGGTGAAGGAAGCCATCTTTGTTAAACTAGAAAAACCTTCATTGAACAGAGGAGGAGGCTTGAGACATCACCTCTCAACTGTGTACAATGCAGTGTTACATTCTCTACCCAGGAAGAACGGAAACCTTTCACACGTCGCCACAAAGGGCCCTAACGAACCCCATTGTGAGAGGGACGGACCTGACGACCCTCATTGGCACCGTGCACACCTGGCCACAAAGGGCCCTAATGAAGCCCATTGTGAGAGGGAAGGACATAACAACTCGCATAATGAGGTGAGGGGCAACACTCACCCAGCAGACTGAAGCTTCAATAGTGTTCTGAGAGTATAAAATCTGGAACTCCCAACCAGTCAGTTTAGAACTGATGAAGCCTCTTGGATGAGAGGTGGAACGTCTTGGAGCTAACTCAACCAAGTCCAGATACTACGAAACTACGATGATAGCGACTGATAGTCATTGATTTTTCCATCTGCTCTTTGCTGGAGGGATTGTGCTGCTCTACCTTTCTCTTTAAAATACCCCAAAGGTTTTCTATTGGATTCAAATCAGGCGACATACTTAGTTTTCACTTTTTTCTTCTTTAGAAAATCTTGTGTAATTTTGGCAGTGTCCTTTGGATCATTATCATGCTAGAATATTTGTTTTCTGCGTAGCTTTAGCACACAGGGAGTCATCTTGTCAGTCCAGTATCCTAACAATACATGACTGTTTCCACTGCTGGGGCTACACATTCACTGGGGTGGTCCTGGCCAGGTTCATGCAAAACTTGCTTGACTCCATCTAAGGTGAACAAATTCATCTTTTTATTAATTTAAAAAATAAATAAATAAATGAATGTGTTTTAAAATATCTGAGAATTCTCTTGTGGGTGTGGAGCCATAGACACAGATCATAGGTCCAAGCTGAGAAAGTTCTGGTGTCTTGTCATAACTATGATCATGACATCAGGCTAACTGGAAAACACAGGGGCACTCAGTTTTGTTGTTTTGTTTTTTATTGCAGGGTTTCTAATTTCTGTCTCAGTAATATCAAATGTATTTACTTTTGCACTTTTCCATTTTGGGACATGCATTTTCAATATAGTCTTTGTAAAGCATCTGTTTTTGATTTTTCATGTCAAGAAATACTCGAATTTTCAACGCAGAAATGATGCAATTACTGTAAGGTGGTACCATTTTGAACCATCTGACATTTACGTGATCTTGTACAGAGATGTAGAGGTTCACCTCTGTTGTACACTGCGTATGTACCATCGTTATTATCACGGGATTGTGCAGCCTGGAGGGTGACATAACCACACTCCCAGGTAATACTCAGATCCACTTCTGTAGGCAAAAGGTCAGCTGTGATGTGAACGTCTGAACCACGCTAGACGTAATAAACCGTCCCTGCTTGACTGTTTATAATTAGCCAACTCTGTTGTATGACTACACAGATTTGGGGACAAGAAATACGTGATCAAACACGATGGGTCGATTGCATTCAGCTTCAGTGAATATATGCAAAGTATTGTGAATAACTGCAAGTGAAGAGGGCGAACTAAATGTGCAAATGTGGAACAGAGGTGCTCATCGGAAGAAACACACACATGCTAAATATAAACTTGCGGACATTTCGTTATAAGGCTAATTTAATATAAACTTGTTATTACCATTTATGTCATTCATTTTCTCATTATGTGGGTCAATAAGACCTATCACTGACGGTCACCCTGCCACCCCCCTTCCCCGCCTCTGACCCTTCACCTAGATTCTCAAGCTGGAGAATGACAGAGACAGAAATACACAATCACGGGGCTCGAAAAAGAGCAAAACTGTCTACAGATCGACAGACTACTGTACTCCTTCAAGTAACGTTTAAACAAATCCAAAAAAATAAGAGAAACAATGTAAAGAAATGACGCTGGACGCTGGGTGTAAGCTAGTAAACCTAGCTAGCTAAATGTTAACTAAAGTTTAACAAACAGTAAACTATGTCACCAGGACTGGAATGAAGAAACCTGTGTGCAGAGTTCATACAGCGTCTTTCCTCATTCTGCTTTATCATTAATACTGACTACAGAGTTCCAGCTTACCTGTTTTTGTGTTGTGTCTTTGCTCGCACTGGTTCCCTGTCGGACGGTCGGCCAGACTCTGCAGGACTACAAAAACCGCTTTTGAGGACCTACGCAATGACAAAGCTGACCAACAATGTGCATGTAGAAAACATATTATTAAAAAATAATCGTTACATACCTGATAATATTCAAGAGCTGGTTTGTTTACATATTATTTAATTGGTATCAGAATTACGTAAATTTTCTCAAACAAAAAATAGTTCTTTAAAAATAATCTCATTTAATACTAAGGCGATGTTCAGCCGGATGTGAGGTCCTTTTCCAGTTTGCAGTAGGTTCTGTGCACACGAGCCTCTCGCGCCCCCAACGGTCACAGTATTAATAACTCGCGCTGTTAGGTGAAGTTTCAGGTGAAGACTTTGGTGAAGATGGCAGTTAGTCGAGCAGCCTGCGTTTTTTCCAAGTTTGCAACTAGCAAATATCCTTTATTATCAGGTATGTGACATGAAATTAACAATTTAACGTCAGCTTTATTGGAGGCAATTTCATTGGTCATGGCATAGTTTGGCTTTTTATTGTATTAGTTTAAATGCACTTTGTGTTAGCAGCTGGCTTTAACATGTCAGTGTTTTTTCTATGTAAACTGAGTAAAATAATTTGGTAAACTGTTGTTAAAATGGACCACACTATGGTTGTTTTATATTCTTACTTAGGTGGTTAAAAGCTGTCATGAATTGTGCCAAATAATTGTTGACTGTGTAATGCATTTCATTCAGGTGTAACTCATTACACAGAGTTCAGGACTATTATGTAATATACGTTCTGGCTGCAGACAGTGGGAAGAATGAGTTTGAATAGTGAGATGAATTAGTCATCAATAAAGTAATAATGGTACTAATAAATATGATCACAAACAATTTCAATATTTGAGCAATTAAGTTTTCTCTGGTTTCAGTTTGTCAAATGTAGAGCAACAACTAACACCTATTTTTACTACTGATCTTTATCAAGGGTACTGATACTTTGGGACATTAATATCCAAATGATTGAGGTATTCACTTTACTATTATACATGACTGAGATAAGCAGCAAATCCTGGTATTTAAGAATCTAGAACCTGAAGTTTTTTTATACTACAGTACCTACTGAGTATTTTTCTGTCTATCAACTGACAGTTGTTTCAGGTCAAGTCTAATGTAAGTATTTGCTGCTTTTCTGCGTTTTATATTATTGAATATTGTTGTGTTTATGGACTGTTAATTGAAGAAACCCAACAGTCTGAGGACACGTCCTTACCAGAGTTTTTTTTTTCACAGTTCTCTGAAGGTGTTGAACCCAAATATTGTTCTCATCTTAATCAGTAATATAAATAATTGTGTCTTACATCCAAGCCTCTAGTACTATCTAATGTATGTGTCTCTGCTCACCCCTGACTGACTGGAGCATCACTCCATGTCTCTCTCTGTTCTCAGGTCATATCAGCCGAAACCTCTCAGTGTCTTCATCATTGGCAGGTAAGGAAAGGTTTGATGGTGATTTGTCCGGCTAATGCACACTCACTAATGAGGTCACACCAATGATTTACACACATATGAGGTCATTTAATACAATTTTGACTTTACAAAGTTCCAAAACCAGGTTTTAAAACGTTTAAAGAGATAGGTACATATCCCATAGCCCAGAAACATCATCCTGCAGTTGATCTTTGTTTGGTTTTATCAAACCTTTGTTTGGATTGTCAATATCAGCACTGACCTAAAGCTGCCCTGAGGAGTTTTCCTCTTTATAAATGTAAAAGTTATGTTTGCATACAGTGTTGACTCTTGAAAACATGCTGTGTCCATCCTTTAGGTCTAACAGACACATTGCAGGATTTTCCTTCCTCATCAAACATTTGCAAAACGTTTTTTTTTGAAAACCTGTATTGCTACAGTTGCTCCTTATCTGCCTTGTTCTTCTTCCCTGCCTTGTTGCATTATTGCTGTGTATCTTAACTCATTACTACCATCTATCAGTGTGAAACCATCGTCAGGAATGTATCACCAACATTAGGGGTCAACTGATATTTTTTTAGGGCCGATACTGATACTAAAATATAAGTAATGAAGGAGACTGAAAACAGAAGTTTGAAACCGATAAACATTTGCAGGAAAAATGAAAATCTTGGTTTCAAAATTTACACACAACAAACTCCAACACAAAACTCTGTTAAAGTGTCTAATTGAAAGAGAACTTTACAGCATTCTCCTTCAGTGTTGACAGGTCAGTACTCATTACTTGTCACCAGTCAGGTGGTGCTGTGGGTGGGACATTGGTCAGGACAACAGAGTGACCAAATGCTAAACATCAATAATGTGTTGACCCCCAACTGGCACAAACGTACACAGGACAAAGGACATGTGGCCATACCACCTTGTGGATGCCCGATGGAGCAGATTGGCAGCCTCACTTCCATCAGTCTACCCCAGGGCAGCTGTGGCTACATACGTAGCTTACCACCATGGAGTATGGAGTAAATGAATAATGCAATGTAAAGCGTCTTTGAGTGTCTAGAAAAGTGCTATATAAAACCAATGCATTATTATTATTATTATTAAAAAAACAGACAACCACTCACTTCAAATCTACTCCATAGTCCTAATAGATGTCCATAACTCCAAAGCTGCTGTCCTCAGGTGTGTTGCTTTCTAGAAATCAAGCCAAAACATCAATCATGTGTTGACCCCCAAATGGCACAAACATACACAGGACAAAGAACATGTGGCCGTACCGCCTTGTGGATGCCTCGCTTCCATCAGTCTACCCCAGGGCAGCTGTGGCTACATACGTAGCTTACCACCATCAAGTATGGGAGTGAATGAATAATGCAATGTAAAACGTCTTTGAGTGTCCAAAAAGACAGAAAAGTGCAATATAAAACCAATGCATTATTATTATTATGCCCGAACCACCTCAAGTAGCTCCTTTGGATGTGAAGGAGCAGCGACTCTACTCCGACCTCCCTCCGAATGTCTGAGCTCCTCACCCTATCTCTAAGGCTTAGCCCAGCCATCCTACAAAGGCAGCTCATTATGGCTGCTTGCACCTGCGGTCTTATTCTTTTGATCACTACCCAGAGCTCATGACCATAGCTGAGGGTTGGAAAGTTGAGTTCCTCATCTCCCTCTTCACCACAATGCTCTGGTGCAATGGTCGTATTATGTGCTGATGCCACATCAAGCCACCTGTCCATTGGACTTGGAGGTGCTGACTCTCATCCTGGTTGCTTCATGTTCAGTTGCAAACCACCTCAGTGCGCTGTGAAGGTCGCAGTCTGATGAAACACACAGAACCACATCATCCACAAAAAGCAGAGATGCAATCCTGAGGCTCATAATAAGGCACTCCATACTCCCACAGTACCCTCCACATGGCCCCTTCAGGGACACAGTCATGAGCTTTTTCCAAAGTACAGAACACGTGTGGGCTGGTTGGTCAAACTCCCATGACCCCCTCAGCAGCTCTGCAAGGATGATGAGGATGATTTTTTTTAAGGTTTATTTTTGGCTTTTCATCTTTATTCGATAGGACAGTGGATAGAGTCGGAAACATGAGATAGTGGGGAAGGACATGCGGTAAATGCCCGAGGTCGGACTCGAACCCGGGTCAGCCGCTACGTCTCTGCATGTGGGTCACACGACATAACCATTAGGCTATCGGGGCGCCCCGATGATGAGGAGCTTTTGATGTTTC